>JAAAKL020009589.1:0-14975 GCA_010016065.2 Carybdea cf. marsupialis auct. non (Linnaeus, 1758)
GCATGTCCAATCAGATTGCCAGTTACATTTGTTTCGTGGTTACCCCACTTTACTCGATTACCCCTATTATTATGGCTGTACCCACAGTTCAACAATAGTTTTCACACTTATTGTGATCGGTATCGTTATATAATCTTGCAGGATACATCTTTGTTTCAGTAGTTATTTTCGTTGACCGTGCTTCTTGTATGCTCGTTTATGATGTTATAATGTAATAAATATAAAGTGTACATATTTATTTAGATTTAGGAAACATCTTAGCATTGTCCAAAGTAGTTTTTCATGAAAGGAAATTGCAATCTTACGTTGAAAAAAGCGTCGATTATGCCAAACGTGCCCGTTATGAAACAGCTGCACCTTGTTGCCCGCAATTGTTTCCGGCGCCCCTGGGTATAAATGTTTTAGCAAGTACTCCCTTTCCTTTGGCAACTCTTTTGTTGCATCGAGTGATATTTGCTACGTTCAGACATTTCCTTATTAACTACGTCATCTTTCGTCATGCCATACCGGGCAATGTAATGTTTTGGATTTCATCTCTTTTCTTCCTCAGACATCTTACCAGAAGAACAACACTGCCGCCGTTCACTTGAAAAGCATCGCACTTCTTACACGTTACATGACACATAGTTTGAAAAGGATTCAGTACGATGATTTAATGCTCCAAACATATAGCTACATTTCACATATTGAGTAGGAGGTTTAGTACCACGCCTGCAGTGGAATCGAGTTGAGCTTGAGGAGGAGTCGATAAGCAGCATTTCAGGGATCAGTAACAATTATGGATATGATTCGACATCTTTTAGCATTTGTAATTCTATGGACTTCAAGTTCTGCGCAGCAAGGGAGCTCGAACCAGTCAAACCAAAGACGACGAGGAATATCAGGGGGGTGAGTATGACTTGAATGTGATTATAAGGATACGTCGCTTCTGCAACACCTTTCCTCAGTGCACATTCCCCAGGTTACACCAGGAAACAAAATAATGGTCTATCCACGGCCTTTGTGTAAAATAGAGAAAGTACTGTTAGGAAGGGACCGCTTATTAAAAAAGCGTCCCCCACTCTCACCCCTCAAAAGAGAAAATATAGCAAAGCTATCAAGCAGATTTTTACACTTCCAGAGGCTCATTTATATATTGTGATAATACTAAGAATGTAGCAGTTCTCACCAGGTATGGGATCCTTAGCATTGTCGAGGTTCAGGTTGGCCATATGTAACTCGTCAAAGTTATAAAAAACAAGAACAAAAACGTTTCCAGTGAGTAGAAGCTGCCAGATAATTTTATGAGGGGTTGGGATGGCTAGGCTGAAAGAAATCATACTCATCAAATTGATTGATTAAACTGTGAAATATGGGAGGCTGGTGAGAAATTAGGATTTCATTATATATCTGTTAACTTATAGTTTTCACCCAGACAGTATTACTGCAAAAGTTTAAGCAGCTGTTAGACGTCTTTAGACTGTCGTCCAGAAGAAACCCGTTCCAAATTTGTAACGTAGTCACAAGCAATGTCAAGGTTAGTTGCAGTAGAAGTGTGAACGATTCAGAAACTCGTAGTTGGGCTCGAGGGCACATACTTTCTTCAGTCTGTTTGTTATCAGGTAAAACCTAACTCAAGGAAGAGTTAGGAAAGCGCATGCAGTTACAATTACAGATAGTACCAAACAATTGAAATTGGACTCTAAAGTAGCAGGAAAGGGAAGCCGGAACTGGTTGACAGGACACCTCAATATTTACTTCGTAAGGGATGATTTTACGCCATCATGTGGTAACTTCATGTGTTGCTGATGTTAGATATCTTAGAAATCCACATCAAAGTTAACGAGTAAATCTGAAGTTAACCTCGATCGTATGCCACGTAGGATCGGAAAGCATTGCGAAGTTGCTCAATTATTTTGATTTAGAAAAGATTGGCCTTTGCGTTTTGTTGTTCGGTGACTGACCTCACAACTAGTTTGATTTGATATGTAGATATCGCATTTTCAACGTCAGCACGTGTTAACATGAAAAGCCAAGGTCAAGCCTTAGTTGAAGGGCAATACATGTCAAAGTATCAGCGTCACAAAAGTTTGAAATGCGCGTTGGATATATCGCCCGCTCAGCCACACTGATTGATTCAGACTTGTTTCGAGGGCACAGGGTTCTACTTTTTAGAGGCTGTATATTTCACTGGGCACCAGGATAGAATTTAAGGCAAATTTTTCTGCATATCAGACTTATTAGGGAGGGAACAAAGAAAACGCAGACTGCTATTGTCTGGAAATATACCCCAGAAGTTACGTGGCGCGCTTGTTGATTTTGTTCATTGCAAGTAAACATTCGGTGGTTGGTAGTATCATGTTGGTGACCAGTTTTCGTCAATTTTTTGTGTGAAAGTGTAATGAATATATGCTTCATTTGGCTGATTGGGCGGAGAGAAAGCTCCCGTCTTTGCGCCACTAGGGAACATGGAAAATATATTGTTTTTGCAGACTGGCCAGATGACCAGTCGTGCTTGGACATGATCATAAAGTATCTTGAGGGGTAAATCACTCAAGTTATTGTCACATCTTTTTACTGAGTATTTCCAGATAATTCCCATGATTCTCAATAAATCTCGAAATTCGCTGTAATTTTTAATAATTCCCAAACAAACTGAATTATACCCAATAATTCTCGATAAATGACCTTCCCGTAATTCTGATAAATTCCGAAATATCTGTGAAATTCCCATGATTCTCAACAACTGCTAGAGACTCCTCCATAACTCCCAAAATACTCATTAATTCCCCCAAATTCCCCCAAATTCTTAATTATTACCGCTAATTCTTGATCATGCCCAACAGTTCTTTAATGACATATGATTCTCAGAATCCCCTGTTAGTGAAGGAAATATCGGTGAAGAGGTGCTCAATCATTTTCTAAGATTTACCATAGCTCCCCTCTAAGCATTTTAGGGAGCTGGAAGAAGTATTGCGGAGGTGAAACGTGTTTTTATGGCAAACTCAAGTTTATCTAAGAATGATCAAGTGTAGGTTGCATGCGTAAATCACGGAAACACTCGAGAAAAACTCCCCAGCACATAGTTTTTACCATAAATAAGTGCCTACAGGGCAATTGGAAGGTAGAAGAAGTCTTTCAATAAATGAGTTGCGACGACGTGCTCACTTTTGGATTTTAAGTTTCAAACTGCAGTATTAGAAAGACGAGAAGGATAACTGATTCCCATAAGTTTCTTTTTTGTTGTTTTTCTTGCTAGAGACGCCACTTTTGTATTTGTAATGACTTTTGCCGTTAAGTACGATCTTTGCTGCATGCCTTTTCAAGCAAATCTGACCTTGTCCCTCCTAAACGTGACCTTGTAATAAACGGACCTGAAACCACCAACTGGTCTTTGTTACTAATCTTCTGGATAAAAAATACCGGTGTTTACAACCCGGCTTTTGGTTCAGTCAAGCCGTCGACGTCAGTAAGAGGCTGGGAAAGGTATGCGGTTAGTGTCAGACAGAGGAAACTCATCACGTTAACGCCCGGGGGTGTAACACCAAGCTGGTAATCAACTTATCTCGAGTTCTAACGTTTGCCACTTGTACTTTTTTCCAAATGAATGAATGATGTTGTGGGCAGCAGGTGATGGAAACACATCGAGTCGGGGTGGCATTGAACAGCGGTTTAATGGTTATCTTGTTATCTCGTCTTTTTTTACTCAATGCTTTTCTCTCTTCATAATTGGAGTTCTTGCTAAATCATGGCAGAAGGGAAGGCCGACTTGTGAACAATGCGCAAGAGAAACATGTTAGATCTACGTTCTAACAGTATGATTCCTTATGTCCAAACAGTAGTATCGCCTGAATGCTTGTATACTATTCTCTAGGAAAGATATACCCAGTGAATAAAGGGGGGTGAAAAGCGGGGCAGCGTTATAAGCTGTATAGGCCGTTTATCGGCTTTTCTCGTCTACTATTCCGTAAAACGCACCTCCAAAGAAAAGTTGGGGAACGTAATGTTCGCTTCCACTTCCGGCCCTGTCACTTACTGGAGAGAAAGGGTCGTCCTCTATTTTTTTTACCACCAGACAAAGCATTTCGCACGTTGTCTGATTGGAACCTGCAAAGCGATGCACAAGGAACCAGGAAATGCCAGTAAGCAAGCAAAGTGAGTAAATCACGATAGGGTTTCAAGGGACAGGAATTGATTTTTTTTTAGTAGTCAAATTCCTAGTACCTGAAGCGTCAAAGTATCAGTTAAGGAGATGGAGGAAATCATAACTAGAATGACGAGGATATAAGGGTGAGGTTAGAGGTTGTGAACAAAGACATCGGCAGTTTCATTGAGCACTTTCTACTATAGAAGCATACAATACCCCCTCCCCCCCGCCTCCTTGCTGTAAACGTGGCCATAATTATGTATTTTGATGTATTTTCTACCGTAAAGGTATTCTATTTGTTGTCACAGAGTCATTACATAAAAGGACAGACTTGAGTAAGCGACGGCCCACAGATCTTTGCTGCGAGAGGTTTTCTTAGTCAAGGGAAGCCTGCCATCAGTTTCGTCATCGGGGCGCGTGTTGCCCACATATTTATTACTGGCCTACATGTTGATAGGTGTCACGTACAATATGCAAAAGGCAAACTTTTCTCTCGGCTGCACCTTCTGTTGGCTGCTTAAATATAATGGAATAAGAAAGTTTCAAGAAACAATTTTTGAAAGCCCTCATCAGATTATTTATATGATTCGCTAACTTTTTATTTCCTGTACCTGTCAAGATTTATATTCTGGACTCACAAGTTCAACCTGCAGGGCAGTCTTGACACACAGCTGGCCAGTAGAATTGTAGTGTGGCAGAAGGCCAAACCGATTTGGAACTGGGATCCTGTTCTTGGAGACCTCGGAATTTAGGTGCTACGATAATGAGGCCTCTGAATGTAAAATATTACTAAATACCACACCCTTTCATCACGCCTTCTATCCAGGGCCTTAGCAACAACGGGGGCCAAGGGGACATGAACCACTCCGCATTTGTCAAAGTTTTGCCTCATATGTATCAGATAGATAGATTTTTCTAAAAAAACCCACAATAAACGTGCACCCACACTCCCCACCAATGTTTGAGAGTCTTTGCTACTGTATTGCCTTCCCTCCTGTTTGTATGGCGTTCCTAGCTATTGATTGAAAACAGAAGCGAAGTCAAACGTTGCCTTTTGCGTGGTTAGGCATTGACCAAAGAGATCCATTGCAGTGGAGACCATTGTAATACGAAAATCAGTTATTTGGTTGCCGCCTTGCTTTTACAGCAAGATATATTTGAAACAGAAGTGGCTAAAAGGGATCATAGAGGTGACGGGGTTGGGGGAGGAGATGAACTATTTACCACAGAACCTTCTTTTAAAGCAACAGGTATTTATTTCTGAATTGTGATTTTTGTTTAAACATTTTACTCTCGAAAGTGTACGAGATATGTTGAGAGTGGTTTACCGTCGACCAGATGACCAGTTATAGGGGAGTTTATGCCGTTTCTAACCGTCGCTTTATGTGTACCCTGGTTTTCAAATCAAGGAAACCAAAGTCCAAGGATTGTACTGATTAGACTGATGTTTTTAGCTGTAAAACCATATGATGTTCGTACAATAGTCAGAGCGTTACAAATGATATCATTCGAGTGATTGCTAATTGTAGCGTTGTTTAATTTCCATATATGATTGTATAAATGTACAAAAAGAGCAACCTTTGTCAATCACCACTATTTGAAGTCTGTAGTCTATAAGGTGGTTATTTAAGGAAGATTTTCTTAAGGTTGTGCTTGTGTTGGAAGGAAACTAAGAACTGCAAAGCTGTCTTAAATTTTTGAATGTGACATGGAGGATTGTTCGTGTTTACAGTGCTTAAACTGGTACATTTGATGCAACTAGCAAGGTAGTTACATTTTAAGCTTAAGTGGTGCCACACTGAGGTCTTGACGCCCTAAATTTCAGCGTAGCGGAGGGGCTAGTCTTCTCCTCAGGTTACGTGTGTGACTTCTCCATCTTCAGTTCCCTTGAATGGATGACCTCTTCTACTGGTTTCCTGAGTAACTGACCCTACTATCATTGAAGTAGGTTAAGCGAGAGCCTTACCACTTCATCCGGACCGAATTGTTGGTTGTTATATCTTTACTGCAGAGCTTCATCTTCAAGTTTCCATAGTGGGAGAACTCTTCATCTTATGTTTAAAGAGTAAGTTCTCATTTCAACTTCAGTAAGTGGCTTTCTACTTTCTTCAAGCAGAGTTCATCGAAGAGACTAGAACATAAACAACTAATTACTGGTATTCATGATTGATGAAGGAGGATAAAATAAGAGAGCAGCTTTTGCACTTTAAAATGTTGCAGTCATCTCCGTCAACAATGAAGAAATATATGCACTTTTTAATTTATTTTTTCCCTTACTGTTTGCAAGGGCACGGCCCCAAGGAGTCCATAAACCTGTGAACAGTAAACTTTGTTTCCTGCTAGGTATACACATTGATGCCCTGTATAAATTCAGTTTAAAGAGATTCGTGACTCAAATGGACATAAAAAAATTGAGATTTAAGTAAGGATGTAGCTTAGTTGAAATTCGTGTAGAAAATATTCATTCTCTCCAAACTTTGTTTGTAATTGATTAGATATTGATGATCGTTAGCACCATATCATTATGACCATCCTCATATCCATAGAATAGTCATATCGGTATCATTGTCAGATTACTGTCATTGTTATTACAATAATCAGTATTTCGGTATGTTTTTTTCCGAGCCCTTGTTCTCCCCCTCCCCACACACACACATTATTCTGTGTGTATATAGACAGGACACCTTTACCTATCAGAAGCTAAAATTCATTCCCAACGTGATGTATGTATACATGATCTACTTGTACCAGAAAACAGCATCAGTATACTTCACCATTGCAGTAGTAATTACAAATATAGCGTTGTCAACAACCGTCAGGAGACGTCAACATTCCTACTACATAATGACCACAGCACGAAGATTCAGGGACGTAAAGAAAGACTACACTCCACGTAATTTCGTTTACTTTCAATTTGGGGCCCCGAGGCATTTTCAGTCGCATATCTTTTTTTTACCTTTTTCTGCCCCTTGTAAAGATTTGCCATAGCATACCGCCTAATTATGCAGAGCTAGCCCCGTGGTTCTAAAACCATACAGTAAACCCTCAAAAGGCAATAGGCTTGGGATTGAATAATTTAGCATTGTGACTGTCGAGACTCGAGGAAACCATCAGTCGTTATACATCCGACGGGTTAGTTTAGTTTGATTAGTACATTTTGCGTGCATTTTAGACGGATCTTTGCATTGTGGGACAAGAGTATAGATGATATTGAACAGACCCTGATGACTCAGTTGCCACATTGGAAAATACAGAGTAAAGTAAGTGTAGGAAGGTTGTCATTGTTATATAATGCTCTCACGCAAATTATCACGAAATAGGAAAGAGGGTTTTAGCGATTCTTCATAGGTGGTAACTTTGGTTAACACACTATTGCATCGGCTTAAACGAAGCGTTGCACATCATGAGAACTCACGTATACAACATTATTACAGCTTGAGCTTCATTAGAAAAAATTTCACCCACGTGTGGCATAGTGTCTAATACAGTAACCTTTAACCTCTTGAGGTACATTGATAGTAGATCAAAATTGTGCCTTCTTGTCACAGTTCTTGAATCCCAATATTTTGTATGGCACCTGGTTAGAGAAATCAGTTAAGTAGCCTTCTTTGCTGAACTGAAAATGCCGTAGACTGGGTAGGTAAATAAGTTAAAAGATGTAGAGAAACGGACTAAGTGATAATTGGAGTGGAGGAGAGGTATGTATATACCTTTTGAACAAAACTGTCTTTCTACATCTTGTGTCCGCTTTTTAGTGAGTCGTACCTACATTTGGTCATGAAAAAGCTCCTTCCCATTTTAAATGTTCCCAAAGAGAGTGCGACCAAACTTCCGTCTGTTCATTGAGTCAATGTCCATCTTAGTATGGGATACACCCTAGATAAGGTATCCGCTATATTGCGATTCCACTGTAAGAAGATAAATTTGTAAGTGTAATTTATTCTGTCATGAATAAATGCCATTTCTCAGCAATGCCCTAGCCAGTACCGGAAGTCCTTTAACTTTTTGCCTATCCCAGAACCGAATATCGTAATACAGATTGCTATTCCCACTGTCAAAAGTTTTAATGATCAAAGACATTTGATTGCTGAAATTATCGACTGGATTGATACAGTGACTAATGCGTGGGCTGAACTGACACCGTATACGTAACAACTGAAGGGGCTAATGATCTTTTCTTGCGTTTTTCTGTTCCATTTTTCAGTGAAAATCTGTGCATTACGCCATACTGGTATCTCTGATTCTCAGCCCACTTTCCCTGGTGGCTACAGAAACAGTTTAAAACTGTATGTCATAAGGCAAATATAAACTACGGGAGTAAATGGTAATGGGCTTCTTGTTTAACAAAAGCAGTGGCTTGGCTTGAATTTTCTATTGAAGAAGGATGTTAAAAATAGAAAAATTGACACTCAGGGATTGCAAGCAAACATGATAACCTATGTTTTAGATTTCTGCATGAAATGGTCTGCTTTCTGGCCCTTAATTTTGTGATAACCAATTCACAACCAAGCTACTAAACAATATTAAGATATTTTTGTTAATTACTTTATTTTTTCCTGAATGTTTTTTCCTTCCCTCCTTTGGGTCACGAGCCCCCGTATAGTGTCATCAAGAATGTAAGATTGTCGATTGTGGCAAAAGATAACATAGCTTTTGGTGGTATAGTGTGATGATCATCTCAAAGGTATTGCCAGAATATGGCTTAAACATGCGGTTATCAGTGATACAAAATTCGACATTTCTGTGGTAGTACCTACAGACACACCCCCAATAAGATAGATAAGTTTTTTTAGTTAATGTGCCTCCCTCCTTGCTTATGTTTACTTATGCCGCTATTTATGGGTTATACTTCGAAGAAGTATAGTATCATTTAATCAGTTAATAGAAACTCGGGTAATTTACTAGTAGTAAAGTTGCAAAAGGTGATGCATTTTCCTGATTTGAAGTAATGAAACGTGTGCTACAGATGAGAAGTTTGCTACTTTTCATGAAAGCAGTACTTCCCAACTTGTTTCACTCCATCCCCTCTTTCGCTAGTTGCCTTCACATCTCTCACTGTCTAGATTAGTACTGGTTTTACTTAGCACCAATCTAAAACACTATGCTACGAACAATGTCCGGCGACAACTCCTAGTAGCATGCTGTCGTGATACCCTCGTGCTTGCGATTGCTAATTGTAGCACACTTCTCGTAATTGAATTTTTGTAGTTTATAGTTTCCACCAAAAAGGTTATTGTAAGGTTTAAGCCTAAATAACGCCTCCAAATATAGGTGCAAAGAGTATTGGTTGCTGCAACACAACGCCTCTTTTTGAGCCTCCAGCGCCAACTGAGATTGCAACAGATCCTTCAACGCCTTAGAATGTTCTTAGGGAAAGCATATGCGTCTTTTTGCACATATGTTGGTTATGATTATCGTCTTGCCCACCAGGATTGCCATCAACTGTTTGAGGCTTCAGGATCTGGAGTTCTTAGCGACTTTAATTCCCAGTATGGAGCATCCGGAATACTTAAGGACCTCTATTGATCATATTGAATAGAGGTGTTTACAGAAGTTGTGGGGGTACTTGCAGTGCTTGGTATCAAATGAAAGAAGGTCTATATACATATAGCCGGTAACTTGTGACAGAAAAGACAACGGTTTTCAAGACACAGTAACCCTCGAAAACTCAAGGAATTTAAAACTTTGATTTTCTAGGAGTTCTGCCGCCGAGAATTGTAGGTCACAAAGTTTTCACCTGCCGACTTTATTATCCCGGTTTAACAAGTACACGAGCTAAGAGCATGACCTAACTGCTGCTCTTTAACTTTTTTTGGGAAAAGATACGCTTCTGCTGACTGACTAGTAATTGTGTGTGCAAAGTTGCAAACTACTAACGGACCGTTGGTTACAGATTGTGGTTTGTAGTAAAGAGAACGGCAAGATTTCGGAAAACAAAGAGGTCGCGTCAAGAAAAGGTTACGCTTGTTATCTAGCACTGAAAGACGAAAGATACAGTTACTAATCACCGCATTTCGTGCTACTTTAATCGAAGGGGTAGGTCATTTATAGGTCAAGAGTCAAGTGTTAGTAACTGTTAAGTAATAGAGGAGATTAAAATAGCATTACACATGGCGGAGTTGTAAAAGCACGAGATTGAGTGCAAAACAATTTCTATACGGTTCAGTATCGTTCGGGTAAAAGTTAGTCCACGCTGATTATTCTTTGGCACACATTTTTCTTAAAAGCTGAATTGTTTCCAGGTCTCTACGAGGTACGTCATGTTGTACAAGCAGACATTCCTGGCGTTGCCCAGCATTAAGGCCCAAAATTACACATTACCCGAGAAATGAGATATACACAATATCACCTAGGAATGTTAATCATGAGCTTCGCTTTGCACTATATGTTCGATCTTCCCCGTCCTGGTCTTGGCCAGATATCTAGTTGCTCGACCTTGATTTAGCAGCTACACTTTCTTATTGTAGTGTGCCGCGTATTCAGGGAAGGAGATTAAGTAATTAACCACAATTGTATTGGATTTGTGCTTAGAAGTTAAGATTTTGGGGAATAAGCATGAAACCCACATGAACTAGATTTGCCATAAAATCAATGAATCAGAGGCTTTTCCATGCGGTAACACCAGCAAATTTATCATACTGTAAAGCGCAGCCTCACTGTGCATAAAACGTAAATGTATACGGATAATGCGGGTAAAAGCTCCCGACCTTTCCTGTTTGTGACCTGGGCTTCAGATGTCTTTAATGAAACTCATCAGCTTGTTTGAAATCTACGCGTTACGCTGTTTACCAACTTGACATGTTGGTAAGTGAAATGTTACTTTTTGTCTACTACAATTATGGCTATAAGAATCCAAAATCGGATCTTTTTCTTGTTCCGGTTCCGGTTTTTATTTGACTGCCTTTAACATGTTTGCCAATAATCAGGGGACAACATCTCGGCACGCATCGGAAGCAAATGAACCCCTCCCCCGATATTGAACGGCACAGGTGAAATGGCAGACGAGACTTTTAACTTTTGTATTGAAGGAGATTAATCATGTTCCATGGATCGTCGCAGCTGATTGCATGTTATTGTGAATCTCGTAAAGCCTCCTTGATATGACCAAAGGCTCGAACAAATGATTATCTTGAATGGCCATTCTCAACGCCATCTTGGCCCCTCGTGACTCAGTCGTCAAAGAAATGATGTGCTTTAAAATTTACCGTGCATTTCGTCTAATTTTTGTAGTTTTCAATGTGTTTCTCACATTCAAAGAAAGGTCCAAAAAGCTGACGGTGTCATTGTAATTGTACAGCTTTATAAAAGTTTTAACTCATTTTGGGTCTCTCCAAGATACCTTATGAGAAGGCAATAGGAGCGGTTCAAATTTCAAATTGATGTCACACGGTCACCGCCTAGTGATTCTACAAAGATACATTTTACCACACAAGCCCGAATCACTTTTGCAATTGATCATTTTCCTTAGGTGAATGCATGAAACTGTTGTACCTTAGCTATTATTTGGTACATGAATATCATTGAAGGAGAATGTGACGTTGTTGATACATATGACTGTGTATTTCTTCAATTTTGTTATTTAGGTAATTATAAGCCGTCTTCATGTGACATCATGCCAATGTAAGCAACCGTTAAGTAATTTGGGGCTGTTGTTGCGACCAACCTTTAGAACGTGAGGATGAACCTAAATTTTGAGTTATCTTTAAGAGAGCTCTTGTCATTAAATATTGCTTATTTACTAAGGCTGTGACGCACTGTTCATTGTCGTATGTCAAATTAATGTCTATCTTCCTTTAGGCCAAATGTATGCGGCTCAGGCTTTAGAAGATTCTGTTGTCCAGGATGGACAGTTCACCAGGGAACAAGACAATGTACTATAGGTGAGTTAATTCTTTTCTGTTTACAGCAAGTCGCAGATGCTGGAGGGTAACTCATATTTTGCAGGTTCTTGCAAGAACCTAGTGGAAAGATTATCGTGATAATGGAAGTTATGAACAGCCGAGATACCAAGCGGTGAGGTGTTTTGCTTTAAAGGTCAGAGGTTAGTCACAGTAAATCTTTTCATGATTTATTGTGACTGACCTCGAGACAGGTTGGCCGAGTCTTTTACGAAGATGCTCCTATTTAGTGTTTAATGGTGGAAACATTACCAATAAAGAGTGAGAGAATATGTAATTTTTACCCTTTGGTGTTTGCCGATGCAAACCTTTGCTTTTCTGAGGAGAAGATAACAAATATAACGGAGCAAGCCAACCAAAGCACGCACTCGGAAGCTTGTTAAAATGCTGACAGACTGTCCGGCATTTCCTCGTTCTGGTATGCTTTAAGTACGACCTACGTAGGTAAGTGTAAGCGGTACAAGATTAGGCAGATCACAGAAAGTTAAGAAATGAGAGACCTTAGCCCGGATTGATCATTGTTCCTCGTTCTGATATGCTTTAAGTACGACCTACGTAGGTAAGTGTAAGCGTTACAAGATTAGGCAGATCACAGAAAGTTAGGAAATGAGAGGCCTTAGCACGGATTGATCATTGTTCCTCGTTCTGATATGCTTTAAGTACGACCTACGTAGCTACGTATAAGAGGTACAAGATTAGGCAGATCAAAGAGAGTTAGGAAATGAAAGACCTTAGCCCGGATTGATCATTGTTACAAATAATATAACTCAGTAAAAGCTACAAGAGATTTTCCATGTCAGGTGGTAGCTGCTAATGATTGATATAGTGTACGAGAGACAAGGGGTTGGGGAGAAGTAGGAAAGAAAAGCATTCTTTTTGATAAGGAGGAAAGGTTTCAACAGTTACGTGTGATTATCGATATGTTCCGCCTACGGTTCGAAGTTTAAATGCGCCCCATTATAATGAAACTTTTAACATGAATAGTCGCACTTTATACAACTAGGCAGCTTTATAACTTTCTGCAGGTCCCTGTGTTATCATCATCAGCTCTTTAATCTTGGGTGGTAATCGTCCAGAGGTGATGTCTCAAAAATCACACTGGTTGGTTGTGAATCATGTGCCACATTTTAGGGGTAGACGTTTATTGCATCGACCAGCCCTGCTAGTTGGTCAGCTTTTGGTTGACTGATGATCTTCATCCAATAGTGTGAATGCTGGAAAATCTTTTGCTCATTATGTTTTCTGAGATTACTGTTCCTTCATAACTGCGTAAACAGGCCTGGAAATACCGTTGAAGGACTTGCGCACGTTAGGGCTGATGTTGGTCCCGGGCATCACCAGACCGTTATCCAGCTACCATGCCACCCTAGTCTAATGTCAACCGCTATCTTCTTGGAGATCTTTAATTTATTGTATGTAATTCTATTTTCCTGTTTTCTATATACTTCTTGAAGTGGCAACCTTGCCTTGTACTAAGCGGAGTAAAGAAGGAAGATATTAAATTCACGTTTAGAAGCCTTATCGGTATTTGACGTTCGACAACGGCACTGTACCGTTATTCCTTTAGTGACTAAAGTTTAGTCTACAATTAATGCCTTTGCGAGTTCTTACTTGACGTACTTAAACCGTCTAATAATAACCAGGTTTAAATATGAAATTAGTAGTTACATTAGAGATTTCATTTTAGAAATTACACAGTTTGCTTTTATACGTATAGATTATTAACTGCCGCATTCTTACTCGATGCTTTTCACGTTCTCTCCAGCTGTATGCAGGACGAGTTGCGGTAATGGTATATGCAGAAGTCCAAATTTGTGTCAGTGTGCCCCTGCAGTATTTGGGTCTACATGTGGACGAGGAGGAGGAGGTACTGTTTTTCGTCATTAAGCTCCGTATACACGGTGCAACATATTGCATCGAATAAGCGAACCACGTTTTACAACTTTTTTTGCACACAACATGATACAACTGACTTTAGAATAGAACAGGTTCTATTTCTAACAACGTGTGGCAAATCAGATAAGGAACGATGCATTTATGAGGGCCATACGAGAGGGAGGAAAGGAAGCTAAGAAAGAATTTACAACATCCCATAGACGTTTTAATACAGGATTTGGTGAATTACCTGAGTTTCAGTTGCCCCACGTCTCTCTAGCATATATAGAAGAAAGTTTTTGTTGTTCCAAATAAAAACGCAGATGTGAAACCCAGTTGTACAAAAAGACAGGGTCCTTATTACGAGTTGTGTTCAACATGTTGATACAAAATGTTGCACCGTGCATACGGGACTTCATTGACATAATTTGGTGTCTTTATGGAGTCCATTTGATAGTACGTTGGATACTCTGCTTACTTAGTAGATCTTCAGCGCATGCGTATTCTCGTCAGTAATGGTGATGAGCGTTCTGAGTTCTTCAAAGCACGCAGTTACCTTTTATTAAAAGTGTTTCGAAATTGTTTCAAAGGTTCGTAATTTTTTTAAAATAACTCCAAATAGATTTAAGAAAGGTCGTGAAATTTGATGGATCACGGAACTTTTGTTAGGATCTGGCCATCAAACATTTGAGCACAGAGGTTTGTTCATGCCGTTGAACTGCACTCACGTCCAGCTCATGTTTGCGACAGAGAGAGATTTGTGTAGTAAAGAGAGGATCTGAAACAAACAAATTGAGAGTAAAGGTATTGAGCAAGAGCCATTTGAAACACTATTGAAGTAGCAAGATATTGTAGAACGTATTCAACATGTATAATTCAGATACGAGTACACTTCAAAATATTAATATCCTTGGGATTGACCAGTTTATGGAGGGGGCTATCAAGGTAGATGGCAGGGAATACAAGGGCGTCTCGAAATTTCCCTGGGCCACGTTAGGCCTTACTCAACAAATTGACAATTGCGAAGCACGTAATCAACCAGACAGCTCGAAGTTTTATTTGGCCTCCAAACAGTA
>JAAAKL020009590.1:0-14974 GCA_010016065.2 Carybdea cf. marsupialis auct. non (Linnaeus, 1758)
ATGATGATGATGATGATGAAGATGGTGATGATGATGATGATGATGGTGCTGCTGCTGCTGCTGATAATACCTATAACCAGTGCTTTTAATTATGCAAACATTTAAATTATTGGAACGTTTTAAATATTTTGCATCATGTGTTGATACGAAAATTGAAGAAAAGTGGGCTTGTGTGATTTAAGGATTATTCTATTTTAAACGCTTTAGTCAAAACATGCTATGGTCTTTCTCCACTGATTAGATGTCCGATCATATTTTGCCCTCCTCTACTTGAAAAGTCAAAACAAAGGGCCTTTGGTACTATGCTCAGGTATTATTATGACCTTCCAGCCCCACCCCATCCTCCATTTACGGATATTCAGCTTCGCCCAAGACAAGAGATTCCCACTTTCGGATAGGGGTCAGATTTTATTTCAAGAGATACCCATCTTAGACCCCAAATATTTTTGAGACACTAGACAATGAAGGAAGCAAAGGAAAATATGATGTAGGCGATTTTTGATCGAGCCTTACCTACTGCACGTGCGAATAAGTGTGGATCTGGTAACTATCCTGAACTCTCGGAACAGCTACAAATGCTAGGATATACTTACAACAGGTACCCGTTCTTACAGAATTTATCAATGAGGTGCTTCTCAGAATTTTGTGGTATCTATTCTTCTTTGACAGGTCTTACGCATTTCTGGCCTTCAGCATTCAGTAACGTTGTCGACGGAAATAGAAGTTAACATGGAACCAGATCGGGCGACTGCATGCCCATACAAAGTTCCATCTGGTAGTTCGGCGGGACGGTGTGCACCAAGCACTGCCTCTTTTGTTCTTGCGGCCACAATTCTAGTATTGAAATTATTGTACATAGCATGATTGTCTTTGTAAGTGAATCGAACAGGGGAATCTAGTAGTTTATTGAAGTACAACTCAACTGTTCTATAAGTAGTAAGATATGCTAATTTACGTAGCACCCGTAGACGGGCTTACTTTGAGATTCTGATGACTCGGTGTTAGGGGTTAGCTGATAAGTCTGCCGTCATAGTATTGCTAATAACTCTGCAAATGTCTCGTTCATATCAAACTGGGAGGGTTGTCAACTAATCGATTAGTTCTGGAAAAGACCTCTATTTTTGGTATGAGGTGATGACGTCATAGCACAGCCCTGGAGTTAGTAAGTACCGAAACGTCATTCAACAACCTTTTGTTAGAATTGCGTTGATCAGCAAAACTGAAAATAAGCCTAATATTTTAGAGCCAAAAGATAAGACGCAAATCAAAGGTTGCAAGGACCTATATCAAATGCAATTGATATGATTTGTGGCCCTAGTTGAGGGTTGTTTAAAGTGCTTTCGGTAATAAAAATTGAGTGTTATTTGGGGGTAACACTTGAGTGGGTATTTATGACTTCATCAACAGAAAGTTTTACAGAAAGTGTTTCAAAACACTCCTGGCTTCATTTTTTTGAAAAGATGAAAGTCTTAAAAAGTATAGAGCCATGAGCCTACTGGACCTCCCTCCTCCAAGTCTGAGCGAGTTTAAAAATTTGGATAGTATGCCTATTTGGTAAAGGTGTTTACAATTCGATTTGATATTGTTCCTGTTCAAATAGTTATAAATAACGTGTCTTTACTTAAAATACTTTCAATATTGAAAGTTGTACACTAATTGCATTACGCTGAAGGGATATCTATAGAAACGTATAACTCTGAAAACATTTTATGGAGTTATTGTAGATTAGCTCGGTGATGATACTGATGACGTAATGTTTTCACATGTTAATGAAAGTGGTGCTATTCACAGAAGGGCAAACAGAAGATTTAAACGGTTTTAACTTTTTAGGAATTGGAAAAATAAGTTGACAAAGATGTTTGACCTTGAGATTGTATTTATGTTCAATAAGTATATTTGATTTAGTGGCCTGTGGGCAAATGAGCGTATCTATAATACAAGGGGGCCTGAGTTAGCTGAAATGCGTGGTTTGTGCAGGAAAGATAGATAATATGAGTAAATTTGAGAATTTAAATAGTATCACCATGAAAAAAATGTTGTTGGATTAGGCCTGGATGAGAGTGGATAGCCACTTTGTCAAACGCGCCCTTCAGCATAAATTCTTAGTTAGAAACACAGGCAGGCTTAAAAATTTAATGTGGAAGAAATCAGTACATAGGCGATCTAAATGCATTTCAGATACATCCATGGTTAGCGTTACCTAAGCACATTCGACAGCTTTTGCTTCGAAGGTAGTCAATTAGGGACTGAGCTGGATGGTATTATATTAGGGCACTGTAGGCCTGCCCTGGAATATTAGTATAGGGCCTCTTGCTCTTATCCCTACAAGCCTTGCCCGGAAACTTTCATTTCAAGCGTCTGCACCGTAATCTTTGAGCGCAAATTTTAAGTGTATGACTCATCAATTCCGACTGGGAGCGTTGACTCACATCAGTATCAAAAGTGCTTTAATTAACCTGGCCGAATTGAAGAACTGGCCTACTCGACAGATGTTTGCGTGAATGAGGAAGAGCTAAACGTAGAAACTGTACAAACTGCACATTGTCCGTCCCGAGACTAATTGCCAGTAAAGACTAGGAAAATTGTACATGTTGACGGCAGTTGCAAATTGAAAGTATGGTGTATTATTCTATTGCTTCAACACTTCTTCTTTTCTATCGAATTTAAATATTATCGTAGGTATCATTCAGGTTGGCTAACTGTGAAGCACTTGGACACATGTTGAAATGTGAATGAAGTTTTATTAAAATATAGATGATTAAATAGCTATAGTTTATAAACTAGTTCAATAATTATAAACGTTGCAGAGGTTAGTATTTCAAATTTTCATTCTTCCGCATTCAAGCAGTGTCAGAATAAGACCTGTGCGGACATCAAAGATCAGTCACTTAGAAGTGCCCCCACTCGACATATAGAGGAGGGGTTGATTTTGGGTGTGGTCTGAAGTCAAATTATTTTTTACGCAACGTCTACGAGATAGCGGGAAGAAACTCGCTAGTATACTAGAATCGTTGAATTAGGTAAGGCAAAGTATTTTCAAACTTGACACATCTTATTTTAAATGTCCAAAAAGCCTAAATAGCCTACGATGCTGAGCAGCGCGTACTTTAGTTTTGATAAACAACATTAAAACAAGGCTCATTTCAATTGTCAAATGACATTTGTGTGCAATGTTGGTTCCAAGCAACGGTAGCCAAGGCATTATGGTAACCACCTAGAGAGATAGTCGGCCGTTATAGTAAATACTAGGATACAAATTGTGGCTATGATAAACTACCACCAGAAATTAGAAAGTGGAAATCAAGATCAACCGGAAACTGTTACTTTTCAGTCAATATTCCACCTTCTTGTGCAGTGAACGCAAATTAAATGACGAACTCAACTTTATCTTTTACTCTCTTGAAAAGTCACAACAACGACTACTTGTGCAGAAGTAATGTTTTGGAGTCGAGTCCTATGGAACTGGCAGAGAGTTAGCTATCTATCTATCTTTGCCAAGGCACCACTTATCTCATCTATTATCGTACGTTCTAAATGTTTCCGGCAATTTCTTTTTTAGGCACCGAATAATATACATTTTTCTGGTTGTAATCTGATTTTCTTCTCTGTACAACAATCACCTGCATAAAAATCTTGTAAAAAATCGCATTCAGCCGTGAAGAGATACTTCGTGCTCTGCCGGTTTTATTCCCGATAAACACATTTTAGAACCAAATTTTTCAGCCCGAAGACTTGACAAACGAGCTAACTTGTGGACACTATGATGCCACTTTCTTCTCGACTGTTATGACTGCCTAATCAAGTTCTGCATTGCTCTCAATCACCTTACTCTTGAGTGGCAGGAGGGATAAACTATCGGTACAGATCGACGTGGGTTGACGTTTTCATCAACAAAAGCAAAAGAAACTGTCGTGAATGTGTGATTAATTGACGCACAACCTTTCACCACCTTCACTAACAAGCGATGCTGTGATGCAATAATTTTCTATTCAATTGCATCATGAATATTTAATAAGATACCATGACCTCCCGCCATATGCGGTAAGCGTGCCCATACATGTAATGACTACGTTCGAATCTACCTCCAATGTCGTAATGAAGTGAAACAATTAACAATGCCCAAATGGAATTGTATGAACATTCTTCGTCGCAACAAAATTAGTAGCCATTCGAAATTGCGTAACTTGCGTTTAAAATGATTTATCAAGCCGTGCTATGGTGGTAACGGCTGCCTCTTTTGCCTTCATCGTGGTCCTGCGCTAAATTTACCAATCGACGCCATAATCTTGTTGCGTGGAGAGCACTTACACCATATGAACATTAGAAGAAGCGGGTTTCAAACTACGAGTGTCGTGAATTGCCTTTAAAGATTTTTAGTGAAATGGAAGAAAGTCTTCCTCAAAATTGATCAGTAATAGATTCATCTTTGTCTTTTGTACCCATCAACTAAAAACATCCGCAATTTCGCTTACGAGGCTGCAATGTACCCGGGCGTAGTACAGCATGGGTAGAACCGGTTCCCCAATCATGCGCAGTCCCTTGATTAAAGTAATTTCTACGTCCGATCTTCGCTAAAGACCGCGAGGCCAAATTTTCCCAGTTTCTCAGGATGCTAGTGTGGAGTGAACTGATATTAAAACTTCCATAATTGAGCGGGAATATCGCCCATATACCCCGTACCTAACCATGAAAAGTCGGGAATGACCGGTTCTAAAAGAAGTTTATTACTTTATGGGAGGATATGACAATTTAAAGTACTTGACCCCTATATTAAAGTGAAATGTTTAAAGTCCTTCCACAACCAACGTGCTCCCAACGAGAATCCCTGCAGCTGCTACTGCATACTGTAATAGTTAAATCGTAATCATAATATTCAAAAGACACCATTATGGCTGGATAGAAGAAAGGGATGAATGTATACATTTCCTGGTTGCCAGAACTTCAGTCTTTAAACTTGAAATGACTGAAAATGACCTTAAAGGCTGTTGAGCAATAAAATCGTGGTCCTGGTGTATACATGCTTAACCATGTTTACTGTATTGTACCTAGATTTGCAAGTAGGACACAGTGATAACAATATAAGGTCAATTGACGCTCCGTGCGAAATGCGCAATCACAGCCATATAAAAAGTGACTGGCGAAGCGCTTTAACGCCGATATTTACAAAAGCACAACCCAAGACACATTTAATCAAGGATCGCACATCCATCTAAAAAGGCCAACACCGTCAGCGGTTGAAGACGTCTGCGTGGAAAATACCGTACTTGCCTTTCACGGAATATCAGATTTTGTTATATGCTAAAATGTCACTTCCACCTAACTCTTAGGCTGCCCACTTTCATTCAGTAAACGTCGTCTATGATGGTTGTTTATGAGGCTGACGCTTATCTACATATAAAAATACTCCGCTGTGCTTTGGAACACAAAATTGAACAATACCTTAATTTCACAGAAGAGTGGGGCGGATACGTTTCTTCGATTTGATTGGAAGAAAGGCCAAGTTGAGATATGTTCTCACATCATTTGGGCAGCAGCCAAAATAACAATAGTATTCTGGAATCCTGGCAATAGGGTTAATTTCTCGGACTGGGTTGACTGCAGCCACTACAGGGGTGTTTAACTACCTTGCTTTTAGAGCTCAAATTCTATTTCATCGTCGGTGCTCTTGGGAGTAGTTCCGTGACATTATAAACTACTTGATGTTAGGCAGTGCTGCCTGAGTTCAAGATGCTGCTGAAATACATCTTAATGCAGTTTGGAGCAATCCAGAGTTGGCCTGAACAGAGCACAGTTCAATTGTCTCGCTTGAAGACTCCAGCAAAGAAATACAAAGTCATTGCCAAAGTGAACATCATTTTATAAAAACTAAATAACCTCGCAATCCCATCTCACTAAATTTGCCATGGATCTAACGCTACATCAGTCAAATACTCCTTTTCCTTTAATGATCTCTTAATTTTCATATATTAACAGGTCCAACCACTTTCTATCGATAAGATACGATGGGGATAGGGTGGTGGGCGACTAGCACGTATTAGTTCCTGTCCATAAAGGCAATCAACACTGTCGTAAAAAGCTACCTTGAAAAATTATTTAACAGTTTAAGGTTGGATCCAATTCTAAAACCGAAAAGTACTTCTCTAAAAGTAATAACATGGGCTACGTCTAAATAGCTATTACACTATAACACCAGACTTTGGTAAGGAGATTATTACCCCCCCCTCCCCTCTGGAAGCTTCCTCACGAAGGACGTAAGCACAAAATATTACGGGCCTTCACTTTCAGACGATAACTTGTTGAAAATCTTTGTTCCTGTCTGATCTCTCTCACCTCCGAAACTATAACTAAGTTCCCATTCAAAACAATTTAAAGTTCCTGGTGTCCACAGTATTTCTAAATTTTAAACCCATTTCTGAGATTCTTTCCCCTCATAGATCGCAGGTATCTTAACATCACAATGGCTTCTACTACTTATCACTTTCGTTCTTATGCTCAACGTGAAGAAACTCGTTCAAACAAGCTACACCTGTAACATAAAAAAAACGAGGATTGGCATAGAAAATGACTTACTCAAAAACTGAATTACGCCTCTGTTGACGATAAGCTTCAATTCTTAAAGTTAACAATAGAGCCTTTCAAGATCGACTACATGCTCCAGAGTGCTTCATAAAAGCCGCATCCCGTTTCTCGACTTAACCTGTAAAACCAAAATACTCGGGGAGAAAGACTATCGAATCTTCAGAACAAATAACCGCTACCAGTCAGACATAGTAGAGTAACCCAGCCAATGTTGAGCAACTCGGACTGGGAATGTTTACTTAGATGGTATATAGCCAATCGTCCTACTTGGAATGCTTATCGTTGGCCCGCGTCGTTCTACTCCGTTAGTTGTAGGACACGCTGAGGCTGTTAGAGAACGAAAATTCCTCCAAGATCACTTTAACAAGTACACGAAGACTTTCTAGTTCTCAGAGCGTGAACTGAAAAGAACGTAACTGCTAAAAACAGCTTCATACATTTGTAAGGCACGTAGCAGGCTTCACACAAATTTCCATATTGACAAGGATTTCATCATGTCTAATTCATTCCAATCACAGTGAACAATGAAACAATAGAAGCAAAGAGCGGCCTTGAACGAAAAAACACCCTATCTTGACCCACTAAACGAAATCCTAACTTTTTCACTACGATCTTCGAAAATGAATACAACAATTCTGATTCTTAGATTAAAATCCGAACACTACGTACGAAGAAAATCCTGAAATAGTTCACAATAAAACAAGATGAAAGTCTGATAGCATTTACCTAAGCAATGAGGAAGGCTTGTTGCTGGATTTACGAAGACAATCCAACAGCCAGTACAAATTTTATCCAAAAATTGTATGTATAGGGGAATATTGAATTCGTTCAACGAGACATTATTTCTATTTTCAAAATAAACGAAACCTTCATCATAGTTTATCTACGGTTCATGATTCTATAACCAGGTAAGACTTCTGCTAACATCATACCGTCGTAAAAATGGGCAGATAAGCACCAAGGCGATAGTCAGATAGATTAAATAGGAAGATATATTGCAATTCTACGTCACGGCTTGCAGTATAAACAAGTAAAGAAACAGGGTAAAGGTTTCCTTATCATGCTCACACAAAACCAAAAATATATTATTGTGGAGGGATATACTACCATCATGCCTTCCACGTTCTTGCTAAATTCTGAATCGAAAACTCAAAATCATGTACAGTTTTTATCCGAGGTAAAGCAAAATTAATAGCCAAGCTGTTGTTTATACCACTTACATGGGAAACAAAAAAACGATTCAGGCTGAAACTCTAACGACCAGCTTCTTTTTATCGTATTATTCGTCCAGGTCTGCTAACTGTTCTAATGTTCAACGTCGTGCATAGTTCAGCCCCCAAGGACAGCGCACGATCACTCGAGTGACGTGAGTATCAAACAACGTAAACAAACCTCCAATTTCTTACCCACGTTCAAAAGTGTGGTTGAGTAAAGCGGGCTTCATGTAACTACTGGCCACAGAAGAAGCCTAAACGAGGCATCGTCACGTACTCACATATTACCTAGCGAATTTGCATATGTTGAAGATTCAATATTTCTATGTGCGTATCCAGTATACGCCTTAACATAAGAAGAATCAATATCCAAATATTGGGGATGGGGCCCACGGTCAAAATGATATCGAGTGTTACCACTACTTCTATGTCCCGGCAAACATACGTTTGGCTACTTGACTACGACTTTCGTCTTTCCAGTGTTCGGAAGTTGTACGAACACTTCCAACAATATAAACTGCTCTCTGTGTGTACAAGCACATGACTCGCGCACTCGCTACGAGAGAACATTGTAGTTGGCATCAACGACAAGAGCCTGAAGGCTAAGTAAGTAAAACGTCATACGTGGACTGCTAACAGCCAATGCAAGTGAAAAACCCAGCGACTGGCAGTTTTCAAACAAGAGCATTATACCCAGAAGTGTTGAGAGAGAAGATGTAACATTGAAACTTCACATGACCAGCGAACCATTTGAAAGCTGCGTGACGCTAGCAAATAATACTCCAGCTCTAAACAACGTCTTCCTAGATATTTAAAAAAAATCACGTTATTGCGCCTTCTCGGGCTCTACGTCCCTCCCTGGAATAGTGTGCATTGTCCAAATCTATGTCTCAAGTACCTTCTCAAGTTTCAGCTGGGAGATAACTTTGCACTTTAGCTCCTGGGTTTCTAAAACGAGTCTTTGACACAATAACATAGAAAGAATCATATGGATGCTTAACTACAAACTACATCGCTCTTGAAATTCTCTGTATGCATTTATCTTTTAAATGCATTTTATATTCAATGTATTCATTTCAGATACATCCAATTACACATGCCGTAATCTTCTGCTTGAAAAGCGATGTACTGCGCGACCTTATGGCACCAAAGGGATACCATAGAATAAAGATGAGAACCCTTGCGACTAGAGCATCTAATTACACATGGTCCGTATACTAAGTAAGGAGCCCATACGGGAAAGCAGAGGCTCCACAATAAGAAAGGTATATGGATGTAAAACGGCGTAAGATTGTACACAAGATAAGAAAAATGACAAGTACTTTACATAAACAAGGAAACCATTTGGAAGCTGAATATGACAATATAACAATAAAGTGGTACTCAATTCGTAAAAACTGAATACCCAAATGCTGTACCTTCGGAGTGCATATAACACTTCTATATGAGGAGAGACTGTAAGATGGAAAGGCGGCAAATCTTTCACTTTGCTTCTTTTACGAATATAATCTCAACTTTTCTGGTCTTCTCGAAAGCAGCAATAGCACAGTTGTTCCTTGTCGACAAATTTACGGATTCGAGCCGTACAGTTTTAAATCTGAATTAACTTAGTGTCTGTTAGAGCCTCTATTTGGTAGTAACAACTTCAAAATGCATTTTAAAAATTGATTCTATAGTTTTGCCTTCTTTGCTTAAAATGAAGAAACAACTACTCGTTTAGTACACCACCCAAATGTCAACATGTTTAACCTCAATTTTGGTGGAGCTAGACCCAAAAGGTTGCCTTAGGGGCTCGGTGTAAAAACAAAAAATACAACAGCATTTAAATTATCGTCTTCCCATTTATCAAGTTAATACATTTCAATGAAATCAATGTAACTGATCTTGGAGTCATTTTCAAAAATTGCCCTGTCATCTGTCAACATCTCTACCTTAAATAGTCCCTTTAAGGTGGCGAATTCCACATTAACTCTGCAGGGTGTTCTTGAATTTGAAACGGCCCCAACTCATCCCTTTCTTTGGTAGTATAGTCAAAAGGGCATGACATGCGCAAGATAACGCATAGCTCTAAATTAAACCTCTATACTGGATGATAAACTGTAGGCTAGAAAACCAGACAGCTTGAGTGTTATTAAGTCAGTTTCTTTTCCATCATTCGTCCAGTACTAACTGACCCACCAAATCTGTTTTCTAGTTCCCCTCATTTTGTCTCAATTTTGTCAAGCAGCGCTGAAGGAAACACAAGATATCTGCAAAGTGGGAAGCCTCAAAATCATTTGACTTTTCTCATAACAAAAATGCCAAAGAAGAGCTACATATTCCATTGCGACTTCCTTGCGACTTCCAAATTGGCAACCGGAAGACAGCAATCCAAATTATGTCAGAGGCTCAATCTTACGTAACTCTTAACACGTTTGTACTTCGGAACATATTGCGATCGAAGGAGTATAAAAACTTTCTTGAGATAAAAATGCTACATTTCAACTCGAAATTTTTATACGAGTCGTGGCTGTAACAAAAACGAAGCTACCTGGCACGCAGGTATCATGAAATAGCAAACATCAGTGATAATCGACTTGATATAGGATATCCAGCTTCCTGAGAGTACAGGTCATATAAAGCGTAAAATGGATCAACACATGGAAATGATATAATATAGGGGTCACCAGACAAATCAAAGCGAATCTACCAGGAGGTAACAGTCATAAAAACCATAATACATTTTATTTTACGCTTCTCCCGATTACCATATGCACAATAATATCTGTACCAAGTATTTCCACGACTTCACAAATAAAACAACGACAATGACAAGCATAACTAAATGACTACTCTTCTCACTCTTTTCTTATGTCCCAATCAAATCGGCCAATGGAGTTATCCCATCCATTTCACTGTTTTAAAGCAGTCTATCCAACGGTATCACAATAACAAATCGGGGATGTACTCCACAGTATACTTTTAAAATTGTTCTTGTAGGAATCCAAGTATTTTCCTTAAATATGCCTCAATTATTGACGTAACTCGGAATCCTGGGCTATAAAAGATCACCGGTTCTGGAGACGAGAAAGAACACGAAAAGGTTATTTGTAAGAAACACTACAAGATACAAGGTGACAGTGCTGCTTTTATATAAAACGTCGCCTTAGACAAATGTAACATTGCTGTTCTAAAATACAACACGTGGCCGACGGATAGTTGGAAGTTCACATACCATAACTACACAGATCTCCATAACGAGAGTAATTATCAGCATTATAGAGCAATTAAAATACTGAACATAACATGATATAACATTGCTTCTGGCGGTCTAAGACTTATTTGTTTTAGTATTGACTACGCGAGGGCCTTCAAGAGAAACGGTTATTGAAATAAGGTTAAGTTCTGCAACAACTTAAATATGAGAAGACTTCAATAATGTCTGCTCTTTTAAAACTGCATATTTTTCCAGCTACTAACACACCAATTGAGAACTGAATCACCTGATGTAGAATACATAAAACTCAGAATATATAATTCCCTTCACTCCACATAGAAACTTTAAACATTACACGACAAATGTGGTGTTGCCAGTATGCTAAACACCAGTTAAACCACTAACAAGGGTCTAACACTTTGTACATGAGTGTGTTTTCGAGACTTACCCGCAGCGCAAATACAATTATGAATCCGAGATGCATGTTTGAATTACTGCCTCCAAATTAGCAAAATTCTGAGACACCGTATTTTGTAAAACGATGTGAAACTGATCTATTATTCATTTATTCATACATTTTCGAAACACATACGATTCATGTTAAAAGTTTTAACAATTATTTTTGGGATACATCTTGACAATATTTTAATTCAGGGCCTACCTTCAGTGTCCCTTTTTCTCTCCTTTTCGCTTCAATCGATCCTCTGTTTCGCGGTCTCGTTTGGTTGTAGCTGCTGGCACTGCTAATGCTCCCGAGCTGCTGCTAGCAACGGTTTGGTTTACTTTTTGTTTAAGCATACTCCAATCGAAAATAAAGTCATACTGATGATTCATCGTGCGGAAGAGGATACGGAAAAGTTGCCTAAGGTACATGTAATCAGGAGCCTCCTCAAAGCGAAGTCCACGACAATAGTTTAAGTACATCGAAAATTCAGCAGCCCATCCCTAGAAGACAAGCAAAAAAAGCTGAAGTAGACCTGTTAATAGAACGGGTAAGCAAAACAAAACAAATTGGTCGGGTTTATAACTGTGATACCAAAATCTTGCTAGGCGGTAATGATCGGAAAGTGTCTTAGCAGAGCAGTATACAGTTAAATTGTACTACTTTACACACCATATACCTGAATGCGTATTTGGTTTCAAGATGGTAGAAATGCATTGTTGTATATGATCGGCAAGAATGAATACTAGCGTCTACTGACCCTCCAATCCCCACTCCTTGACTGAGATTCTTTGTCACAAGATCTGAAGCGGTTTCAGGGCTCCTTCAGATGAAGTCGTTTATCAGAAAGCAAACCTGAGCTGTATAAAATGCAACAGGATTAATAATAAATTGGTCTGCAAGTCACACTAATGCCAGCGCATCCACTTTCATGTAAAAGAGTATTTTCAAAGATGTGGAAATTCATGTCACAGCTTTTTCCTCAATGCCCTTTTGTGTACAATTTCATCGATGCCTTTCCGAATCCGTTATTTTGAACAGATTATTTTGATCATGCAAAGCTTAACTGACATTTCTAAAACAAATAGTAAATGAAACTAAACAATAAATTTATTGCAGAGGCGAGGAATATTAAAGAAATGTTTCTCCGAAGGGGCCTAGGAACGTCGTAACGAAGTTGAAAAAAACTGAAAAACTTTCTCTTCTAAAAAGGTACACCTTTTAATACATCTCGGTCCTTAAAACACACGCAAAAGAAAACTTACGCCAACATACAATATCTGAGTAACTCAGCACTCTACTCGTAAAGCATGCCAATGTTGATCCTACAGAGGAACGTAGCGTATACCACTATCAAATACATTGGGCAAACGGCATCGGTTGAATCAACCAATAGGGTTTTTCTTTGCAGGATTCTGGGCGCGAAGGCTCCTTAAGAAATCAAATCACAACCTATTTAAGGCCGTTTGGAACTACGCTGCTTAAATTTGTTTACAACGATAGGATTTTCCATGCAATCTTAATATTAAATCGACCCACAAAACAGCAGTGGTTAACAATCAAGAAAGAAAATCAAACACTGACACAAATTAGTGCCAAGTACTGGATGTACCTTGCAAAGAACCTCCACCGGTGTTCCCATTTTCTTTTCACTAATTTTGTCATATTTCTGTTTCTTCGTAGCGGCCTAAATGTGAAGGAAGAAATGATCATTTTCATAGTTCCGTTCGATTGTATATAGTCCAATATGTCACACAACTGTTTGGTATTCCTAATTAGGTATTGCAGATGGCAATGTTATTACTTGAGCACCTTTACATATAATACACTAGATAGTAGAGAGATAGAGAATATATCAAACGACGCTATATGACGTGCTTATATCTTTTCCTGAAACGGTGACTCAGAATAAATTGTATTCGCTACACAAGTAATATGCCACTTCAAACTTAGTAGACTGCAATCAGTCAATAGTAAATAGAAAAAAGCATCTTCAGATCATATCATCAGTGAGGTACTTTTGACCTTTATACAGGTTTGTTTGGACATTTTTTAACAGTTTATCAATAGCGGCTTCTTTCATGCATCTCTCACATCGACGAACATATCACATCCCATTCAATGCACGAATGCCTATGTTCTTGCCAAAGCAAACCGCAGTTATCATGACCTATAATCGCCAATCACGGAATAAGATACTGTCCCTTCAGGATCAGTAGTAAAATTGCAACTTGATATAATACAATGCAGGATATGCTGTTCACAATTTCCCAAGATAATGCATTGCATTTCTATTTCAAATCGTTAACTTAACTACCTTTCCCAGCACTGAGGTTGACATGGCATTTTTGAGCATTGTAAATTACTAAGTGGCACTTACACACAAGTCTGTACTAAAGACCTAAAATCGAATCCTTAGATAAGAAATACGACTTCATAAACCAATTTTAAAAATACGAATAACTGCAATATGATATATAAAAGATCCATGAGAGTAATCCACGATTGAAGTTCATAGTGTGATGATCTAATCGGCGACGGAAAGGTGTACACTTTGAGCACCACATGATTAGATTCTCAAACTTAAGTATCAGACAACAGCAGCGATGGTACCTTAACCCTACTACGTCGGGGGGTTGGAATGGGGTGTTAATTGCAGTATCCTGAAAAATTGATACAATTTTTTGAGCAAACTTTTATTTTATTTTTCTTAATGTTTGTCCTTGTAAACAACTTGACAAAATAATTTTCCTACGACGTTGTTATTTTCAAATAAGAAGTAAACAATGTTGTCCAATTGTCTGTTTTCGACTGCTTTAGTTGAAATTAGAAAGTTCTTGTCTCATCTAAAGCCAAGGAAGAATAAGAACGTTTACAATCTAAATATGGCTCTGCAGTTTTGAAAAGATAACATGAGCAGCTGTTAACTTGATGGAACGAAAGAAAACAAGACAAATCATGACCTCGGTAGAAAAATGTGCCGATACCATCAAAATGCTACGAAAATTGAACGCTAACAAACCAGCAGACACCCCACCCCTCACAAGCTAACCAGTTGGAGAAGCCCAAACTTGGTAGGTTTAACATAGTGAAAAAAGTGTTCCTTCTCCAAAATCAAAACAAAAACAATCACGTAACAATAGAATCTTCTCTTGGTTTCGGCATTTAATCATTCACAGAGCAAGATAGTTATTCTCACATCTATAAACGGTCACATATCATCCAGGTCCCTCTATCTTGCTTATGCCATAAACAAACAACTGAATTGCGATGGAAAGGCAATAAAGGAAAGAAAAGCATGCTTTCCGCAGAAAATTTTTTATATACGCTTAATTCTACGAGCTAAAGCTTAATACTTGACACGTGCGAGACGTGGGGCAAGTACAGATACCTACGACATCAATCGACTCCAAGCGTGATATATATATTGTTATCTTCATTGGCACATCTCGTATTCACGGAATTATTAAAACTGCTCGAAATAGCGAATTCATTTTGTACTAAAAAGCTTTTTTCGTCTGACACTCCTCAGAGTACATTCGT
>JAAAKL020009593.1:0-14971 GCA_010016065.2 Carybdea cf. marsupialis auct. non (Linnaeus, 1758)
TCGATCCTCCCAGCGCCGTAAGCACTTCATGTTTATTGAGTTATATAAATATATATAAATATATATATTGTACACTCACCATATTTATCGAAAGCCAACATTAGGTGGACATATTTAGACAAAAAAACTGCGCATTAGGCTTACAACAATGTCAAGTGGACATTTCACTGTCCACTGCCATCTTGTTCATTAATGTTTCCAACGTCGATCGAAGGTAGCAAAATATCTTCGATTGAAATCTGGCTATTTTTACTTCTCTTTCTCTTTTTAAGAAAAGCGATTCCTATGTAGCTGATACGAATGGAACCTGAGAACTCCCGCACCAAAAATGTCCACTCGAACATTACACTGAATATTGCACAATCAAAACACTACAACAGCAGTGCTGCCCGATGTAAGACTAAGATGACGGCCAAATCGAACCCTCGAATCGGCTAAATTAGGCGACCAAGTCTTCCTATAACAGCAAAGCTTCGGCCAAGCCAAGCAAAATAACTGAAGCCACCTCAAATCTTCCTTTTCAAATTGACTTCGACTTCACTACCGATAACTCTTTGACCTACGATTTTGGTGAGTCCCTAGCTTTCAAATAAAAAATATAACACTATATCGTGAATCAAAAGGGCAAGATAACCTCAGAAAAATCTAGGTTTTCATCAACTCAACTCAGAACTCTGATTTCAAAGGGGTACACTAATTTTCCCAATTAACCACTTTAACGGATCCTCTCCAACAAAAAGTGCTGGGTCTTGCGTTGGTAATCCAGCAAAGTCGCTGTAATAATTTGCTATTTCCTCATACAAGAATCACCCGGATTGATTCATGTATAGATTAGGTAAGCGACAGCGCCAAAGAATGAAACTGGGAAATATCAGGTGTAAAGTCCTCGAGAAAGTTCCGTGGTTTAGTATAGTATAGTATAGTATAGTATAATATAGTATAGTATGGTATAGTATAGTATGGTATAGTATAGTTAGTATAGTATAACATAAAGTAGCACTTCATACTTTTACATTTAGCAGTATTACATATTATTTACATAGTATATATAGTGTGTAAGTACTATACATGGAGCATATATAGATAGTATAAGCTATACAGTACACATAAACTATACTTAAATAAACTATATGGAATACAACAATTGATGCCATGGAACAACTGGCACATCTTACCCGGAAGATAAAAATAGGTATGTGTAAGACCCTAACGGCAAAGAGGTTTGTCAAAACGCAAACCACTTTTACCTTGCCACTTCCATTAACATTTCTTGCAGATCTCTCTTACACAATAAATACTAACGCTATAAAATGACAGGTTCTTTATTTGCTATATACCCTACTATTTATCTAGCACATCCCTAATACAGTAAAGTACTCAATGCGTCCCAGGATCATTTTGCTTGAAACCAAACCCTACTTCATTCGACCACCTAATCGTATTAGTAGCTATTACTAATAATAGGGTGAATACAACACCGAGATGTTTTTAGTAAAATTCAAATAAAAGTTAATAATTAACTGGATACTAAGGCACTAATGTACAAAGACATCAGTAGCTTAACATGACAACTATTGTCTAAATGTCCCAGTCTGATATGCTACAGCTAGACCATGGTAAAGGTGTGCATTCAGACACTTACTAAAGGAAAGGAGGAGAAACCTCTACGATCTGAAGCAATAATTGCTTCCATGGGTACCGAGATGGGTACGAGTTTATATTCTACAAACACTTATTCAGTATCTTCTGTATCTATTCAAGTGGATAGAAAATATAGCCAATAATACAGTAGTTACCACAGGGTAATAAAAAATATACGAATAGTCTGTACATAAGTTCTTACTGCAGTAATACCTTTATGTAAAAAGAAATGCGACTCCTAATTAGTCAACGAACATGCGTTGGCTACACGTTAAAAGGGGCACACCCACTCTTCTTTTATCGAACATGCCTCTTTTATGTCTTATTGTTGAGGTATTTTTAGTATTTTTAGCATTTTTAGCAATAAATCAATGCAACCAATTATATTTGACTAAAGAACCCCATGGACATTGACCCGGATTTGGACTCTAGGTTGACAATTATATGGCAAGGCGTCTATGAGAAAATATCACATCGAAAGTGCGCTATGCACGATAAAAGAAACTTGGAATGTAACAATCAATTGGTTCCAATAGACAAGCAATACCCCCAAAAAGAAACGAAGTAGAAGTAACATGAAAAATCATACTTGGAGCCCAAAGTATAACTAAATGATAAAATTCCCAAATAATTCCTTACAAATATAAATCTATCGTTTCCATCTATTTAGAAACATGGTGTCATCCAGACTAAACATTTCTCTGATTTTAGTTGATGCTTTAATTAACACTTCAAAACATGTCCCTTCACAAAAATCAAACCGACGACAAAATGAAAATAAAAATTAATAATTAAGTCACCGAAGCAGAGCATCTAAAACAGGATCAATTTCGATCAAAATAATCTCCGTGAATAACTAGGATTCTCTGATGCCGACCACAAATTCTCTAATAATTCACTCATTTGCCCTTCCAAGGCAATTTTTAGAAATTCCTTGAGATCCTGGTGACTGAATAGGTTTCCTACTCTGGTTATGAACCCTGATTAAAAGCAGCAGATCACAAAATATACTTGGGTTTAGCTTCCACTCAAAAATAACTTTAGAATTCCTACTCCCTCCTTCTAGTTAATAGTCCCTTTGCTATTTGCAGGCTTCTGAACAATAATGGAATAAAACAACTTATGTTCCTATTTATGGAGGGGTCACCCCTTTCAATTAGATTTGATACTATTGATACAAAGAGGCAAATCCTAGACAGATACCCTGTGGCATCTAAAAGCTGAATCGTTGAGTTTGTGAGCTATAAATCAGTATTATTATCATTATTATCTTGGTCTTCACACTCCCCAATTAAGTCCGGTGGGGGGGGGGGGGTATCTTTATCATTAGTATTACCATTATTTTTCTTATGGCCTTACGCTCATCATATTATCTATATTGTAGATGTAATAAGTAATGGACTGACCCAGCGACTTTGGACTATTTTTAACATGTAGGCGTTCTTTCTTTACTTTCTCAGTTCTTACTACTTTTTTATCCGTTGTGGTAGTTGTTGTTATTTCTTTGTAAATCCACCTACAAATCTCTCTTTTCCCAATGAGCTTGCCGGGCGACAGCAGTGAAAATGTTTTCAGTAGAATAAATAAATAAATGGCATTGAAGTTAAAAACAACCAACCAAAACTATCATCATCATTAGCAGCAGCTTTTTATTATCCGTTACTATAAAATCTTTTTGTCCCCAGTGAGAAGGATATGTATAGTCTTGGAGCTTATTTCTCTGTCAAGGTACAGAATGAATAGATGGCATTAAATCTTTTAAAAATTTATTACTAGTATCATTACCATTATTAAAATTACTGTAATAATAATAAAAATTATTATTATTATCATTATCTTAATAGGTTCCATACTGTAAACAATAAATCGAAAGAATCCCTGGCATCGAGGATTAAAATAAATATTTACAAAATAACTATAACAGGAAAAGGGTTAACTGCAAACAATTATGTGCGGACTTGAAGATGCAATTTGATGCATTGTGCGCATGCACGAAAATTTTCTCCACTTCTTCACCTTTCAAAGGCCTTTTCAACAACTTACATAACATCCTTCAGGTCCAGTTGATTTGTTTTTGTTTACGTACGTTACATGTTCCACAGTCATACCGGTTAAGAGAAACGCGTCACTTGATTCAAACGTCATATAAGAAGACATGCAATACAATGGCATTTAAGGAGTATTTGCATTATAGTGAAAAGGGCAAAGGGCAAAAAATAATGTATAAATAGATATAAAATCGAATATGCGAATTGATTGCTTACAATTCTCTGAAAATGTTATCCAAATCTTGTCTAGTACATAATCGGTTATAAAATTCAATAAATTTGTCAAATGTTAGATCAGCCACTTTGATGGCATCCCTCTATGACGGAAAGATAAAACATAAATATAGTTAAGGCTGCAATGGGGGGAACACCTTATGGTACAAGCCTCAAGTGGATTTGGGAAGGGGGTAGCAAACAGATATCTCAAGAAACACTTGAATTTATCATTAACTTAACAAACAACAGCTGTCCAGCTACACACGAAAAAAGCTAGGTTAATGTATCATAAACAATAAACATGACGTGGAGCAAGATGTACATCATAGAATATTTTTGTTCGCAGAGAGCAAATTCTATATTGTTCTATTGAGTATGTCTCACCATAGCAGCACTTGTAACATCTTACTCCACGGTTCGCTTATCCGGTACATTTGTACCGGGACAACGGTTTATTCCGCGCGGGAAACTTATGTAGGGGGAGGATTCATGTCTTAGTTTAAGACAAACGTCCACCTTGGTTACTGCGGAGGACGGCAGAGATGATGAATACAAGCTATTTGACACCGGTTCAAAACCATGATTCCGAACCACCACCAATTGATCATTAGTTTCAACTACCAAACAGTCGTAAAACCAATAACACCATCCCCTCGTCTGCTACTCAAAATCACGAATCCAACTACAAGACAGCTTTGCAAAAGCATGATTGCAACAGTCCGTCTGTAACCTATAATCACGATCAATGAATCATGATTCAAACCACATCACAACGATTCAAAACTATTCAGCTTTCAATCCCAAGAATGAATCGTAAAATGAACTCAAAGCATCTACCTGGGTTTAACAAGTGTATGTCTGTCAGCTTAAGGGTGCTTCCGAAAGAACCACTAATCAGATCTTCAAAATAACGAAGAACAAAGGAAAATCTATTTGTGGAAAAGAAGAGATCCTTATTTGATGTCAAATTTTCTTCTGGTATGATGATCCTCATCACTTGTCTTACCTTTCCTGATGCCAATCCAACGGACTGCAGGGCATCATATGCTCTTTTTTTGTCGTCTTTCGTACTTGAAAATTGTCGAACTAACCTGTAAAGTGCAATGATATGCGCTGTGTATGTTATCAACACAAAACTTACTACCAAAACTTCTCCACTTATTATTTTCCCTTACCCAGTAACACCTTAAGTAAAAATATGCCCAGTTCTCAAAGTCACGTTAATGGCTCCTAGACTCTCTGCATCCAGATGACAGTTATCAGACTCTTTCGGCATGGCGACTAAGCACAGTACATTGTGGCAAAGTTTGATATATACCAAATTAGAAAAGAAGCAGTTCGTACATCATGAGCAAAATTTTTAGTATGTATTTATATGCCACCACAAAAACGAAAAATACAATTAATACAATATAAAAATACTATCGAAACAAAGAAAGGTGGGTATATTTGTTTCAAAAATAAAAATTTGAATAGAAAAGGTACAAGAAGGTTTCAAAACAATAAAAAATGTTCTATTCATATCGGTTTAACAAGATTATATCAACACTCCTATCATTTTGGAGGGCGTTGGAGAGGTTCGAGATACTACTCTTGCTTAAATACTAACCCCTTTATAGAAGTGCTTATGAACATGTTTACGAAAACATATCAATGAGAAACAAAAACTTTAAAGACGAATTTTTTATCGTTTTACTTCAATTTTATGAAAGATGAAATCGTTTAAAGTACTGGAACAGATCCACTTCTCTTTGCTTTAACTATTTCAAATTAATCTTTTACCAGTTTCATTACACGATATAAAATGATGAACCATGAATGCACATGTCCTAAATGGGTGTGAAAAACTAAAAGGCTGTAAACATGACAAGAAAACAGAATTTATCATTACAGATGTCCTATGATGTAACTGCATTAATAAGGACACCTTACACAGACATAATAGATAGAATTGTTCAGTGTTAACTCATCTATATACACATAAAATTATTTTAATCTAATGCAATCTAATACAAAAATTCTAATTGAAAAACCATTCAAGGTTGCAGTACAACCTTATCATGCAAACTTTATGTATCCTGACTCCACAATATAACAAATGTTCTCAATATATTCTATGTACTTATAAGCAAAAGAGATGGGAAATATCCAAAACATCGACAGTTGTCTTTCCACCGTCTATTTGGCATCAGAGTGTATAGTCATTAAATAAGTATTAGTCGGGTTTACCATGGGCACAGATCGCTGTAAGAATGGGGGGAGGGGGCCAAAAGGATTAAACGTGGCCAATTTGACATTTCTAGTGCCAAAAGTGGGGGAATAAAGCAGCTGTTATCTCCCTATCCTGAAAAGTAAGGGGGACGAGTCCCCCCGTCCCCCCAGAACCTACGGGGTTGACAGTCAAGCCTGCTCAGTGATAAGTTGTGGAATCAGGTAAGCCGGCCCGGAATATCGTCCTTTTCCGGATAACAAAGTGCTTTCAAACACGGCTTAATTGGCAGTCAGGCCTTGGAGGTAAGATTAAGGCCCTTTTTAAAGATGAAACAGCTTCTCAACGCATGCGCATTTTGCACTTAAGTATAGTGATGCACTATTTGTATAAAATCAGCATAATTTTCTTCAAAAATGTTGTAAGTAACTGCGTTTGAGATCAGCATAAAGTGGTAGCTATACAGTAACAGGGAAAAGTGAAACAAACTTTTGAAACCATTCCCACGGATATATACAACAAATGATGATACGTCTATGCCTTCTAAATGAGTATAGTCCTTAAAACAGGGACACAAAAGTTCAGTTCCCACACAACGGTGTATTGAAAGGATTGACCAGTCAAAAGATGTTTTGGTACTTGGAGACAACCCAAATCTGCTGACTTCTATAGCACTTCCAGACATGCAGACCTCATACTGATAAAAATAGCAGTATGTCTTCTACGCTTCTAAAACAACCGCTGGTTCAGATAATTAAAAAGAAATGATACGGACCTTCTTATGTTTTCGGTGAAGTCTGCTACATTAATTTGTATGCATATTCTGGTGTGAAGAAATGAGACATGCCTTCTGCTTTGACTTAATCGGCCACTCAAAGGCGTGTAGTCGGCCACAGAAACAAAAGAGAACAACCCCCTTTATAAATAAAATCCAGTCATGAAGACGTCACACTGATAACTGAATACTTTGTCTACCATGCTTGGAATTCGGCCACTGTTGAACATAACTGAAACGAAATGTCACTTAAGATCCTTACGTTTTAGCTGGGAGGTCTCCTTCCTGGTTTATCTGCACGCATATCCTGGTATGACTATAAGGGAAAACATGTCGAGAAATCGATTAAACATCATTGGACTAAACATGTTGAAACTTGTCTTTCGATAAACACTGCACTATTATAATATAAAGAGAAACGATGAGTGCAATTAAGATTCGACATTTAGAAAACATTACTCACTCTGGCTGGGCAATATACTACGCTCGAAATCGAGTATGTCATCAAAAAAATAATTAGAAAGATGGATAATTTTTAATAAAATTTAAGCCTGTCTGACCTAAATTCAAAAAGAAAGAGTGCTGAAAATTCAGTTGCGAACAAAAGAACTTCTGAAGGTGGAAGGTGGGGTGCGGGCGGGAGGAGGAGGAGAAGTCAAACTGAAAGGCCTATGGCGGTCTGGGAATCCTTTTTCGAAAAATCTAAATCCGTTATTATAGCAAATTGGGGTCAAGTGCTTCAAATTATCACAACATGCAATCAAAATGTCTCATGGAGTACAAAAACATTGCTGTTCTGAGAAAGTGAATCCTATAACATCCTACAATTTCTGACAACTTCTTTTCCTTGGGTAGGAACTACCGTGGGGGAATCTTTGAAAAGGCCTAGCTGCTTGGGCGATTCCAAACTACGCACTGTATATGGCATCTTTTCAAATCAACGAAAACGTATATGAAGGTAAGTTACTTTTCTACGTTTGCAGTAGATACTTTAAAGAATATGATCCCTTCGACTTACTCCCGTGCTTACTGTTCTACGAGGAAATAAGCCACATGGGTTTTTCCGAGAGTTTACAGTATCTACGTTTTAGGAAGAGCCAAGAGAGTGCCCGGTTGCATTGGAAGGAACAAGAAAGGGATAGATTGTATTGGAAGTAACAAGAAAGTAAACAGTTGCATTGGCAGGAACAAGAGAAAGAACAGTTGTATTGGAATGAACAAAAAGGTGACCGATTACATTGGAAGAAACAGGAGAGGGACCGATTATATTGGATGGAACAGAAAAGGGAACAGTTGCATTGGAAGGAACACGATCGTGACCGCCTGGATTGGAAGAGCCAAGGGAAGGACCAGCTGCAAAGGATTGACCATGAGAGGGACCGGTTGCATTTGAAGAAACAAGAGAGGGACAGGCTTTGTATCAGATGGGGCAAGAGAGGGACTAGTGACTTTAGAATGACAAGGTTTAAGATGAATAATTATAAAAGTATTTGTGCTAAAATAAGTAAGATACATGGACAGTAGGTTGTATTTATGAGCTAAGGGAGAGTCAAGGCCTTTGTCATCCATCCAATTCAATATGAGCTGTTATGGATGGTATTGACATCGATATCGCTTTCTGACCTGGCATGTTTTGATCTGATAGATTCCTTAATATCCATAATTAAGAAAATAAAGTAACTACCTAACACAGAAGAACAAAATAAAAACTAACAAACTAAGCACCTATCTAACTAACATATTTTAGTGCAAGTGAATACCTTACTTTCCGCAAATAAAACAAGCGACAGGAAAATACACAACATGCCCCTTCCTTTCAGCGGCAAATAGCTAACACATTTGCATAACTAAATACTTAAACTAGTTTATTAATTCAACATACTAATCCGCGTAACTAACTGACTACCCAAGGTGCATAGCGTACCTAATTACCCTCGTTGACTGATATATCCAAGCTTCATGATACTTTAATTCTACCCATTTTCGATCGCAAATTCTGAAGGCTCTACAAGGACTGTGTGATCACAGTTTTTCTAATTGAAATGGAGCAAGTGTGGCGTGACCATTTCATTTGCTCTCTGTAAATGGTCTTCACTTCCAACTTTGCTTAGCGCCTTCGATCATCAACTCACTATCCCAAGTATGGCACATGCCAATCTGGTATCTTATAACTTTAAAACAGGCTTCCGTGCACAGGAATACATAATACATTTTTATATATGGAAACATACGTGGAACAATATTCCTTGCTGGGTCTTTAGTACGGTAGCTTTTGACAGACTCAGTTAACTTAGTATGGAAACTACCCGAGTATGACATCAATATCATGTCACCAGTCTAGCTAAGAAAGAGGAAACTTACAAGCGTTCCAGGCACTTCAATGGACTTGCATTTTGCTCCAATAAATTGTAGGTAATTGCAAATAAGGACTTGGTCCATTCCTGAGCTTCTTGCTTACTCTGTGTTACAAAATTGACACAGATAATATCCACCATATTGGGTCCGAAGCAAACTGAGATGGTTCTGTCCAGCAAGCCTTCATCATCGCATCCACAGTAATTCTTGAGAGCCTCTCGCATACGGGTATCCTGTGTACAAACAGAAAACGTGCAACCTAAATATACGTCACGGCACATATACAAGTATTCGTCACCTCCGGATTACGGCCCGCTTACCAGAAACCCAAACGCTGTGAACTGCAGCATCTGCTATTAATAGAACGAGAAACATGTTCCAGAATTACTGATATTGATCAATTACCACAATAAAGTATATAAAAGTCGTATATATGGCTTCATATGTAACATATCTTTCAGTCCATTTTATACAAGAGCAACTGGACTGTACTTGCTCACCCCTCTGCTGTTTAATCTTTAACACAGATACAGTGATGCGACATCTGAATCTAAACATAAAACTTGCTAGGCCTACGTAGCCTCTTACGAAACCTGTTTCCCTCCAGGTGAGAAGCATTTAGTCTACTTTGATCGTTATATGTTATGACAACATGAAGATCTGAAATAATAAATCTTTAAGCATACGCATAGACACTGCGACATTCAAAGAGGATCCGAGCGCTCCTGAAAGTGTCTGATGGGTGAAACATTTTAATTTAAACCAAATGACCAAATAAAATGCCCTAATATCCACATTTACGATTTCAAGGGGGAGGTTCTACGATTTGGGTGAGGGGCAGCACAAAGATAGAGGTACACAATTTCCCTAGAAAAAGTGAACAAACAAAACTAAACAAACCAAGTCCGTCAAAATTAATAAAGGTGCTTATTCTTTGCAACCCCCTCCCCCTCCCTCGATCGCATTCCAGTAATTAGGCCTCTTAATGAAAACAGTGGAACATATTGCAGTCTTATTACGTGTTGCAAGCTCAGGGTGAAGAAAGGGGTTGGGATATTTTGTTTCTTTGCCAATCAACGATACATTCATGCACTGGTGGTAGATACTTGTCTTGAGTCGTAGTCGTAAACATGACAAATACCTACCATCAATGGCACCAAATGAGTCGACAAGCGTCAGAATATTTAGCAATCATGCACTGTTTACCTACTAAAAGACAGGGTTGACTAGCCCATTGTCACAAGCCGAATAATGCTATCACTATTTTGGAATGGCCGTTTCAGTTGTAGGTCTCTAAGTCCGATAGTGACATATTTCAAATCATTTTTAATATTTCAATAATAACACATCTAATGGTAAAAGATTTGTCGTGTGTACCACATTCCCTCTTGAACCTTGTAATGATGTGATTATTGGTAAATAGATAAGTTGCTTTGAAAAACAAGTACTGCGAAAAGGAAGAGATAACAACTACCCTAAGAATACGATAAGGTTAATAAGTACCAATCTACACCTCCCTCGTTTTACATTCAGAGGTCAATGAATCGAAATGATTACGATCTTTTCTAGATTATACTGGAACGCCTTCTAAAAAGCTATCAACGACAACGAATTACTTGCTTTGTTCCTAAAACAGCTACGTCACTGCTTAGCAGTCACTTACGGACAGCTGATTCATTTCTGGAACATGTTGGCTCATTTCACAGCATCTGACACGAGATCAACAATTACAAGGGTACAAGACGCACTTCTGGATTGAACCACGTAATGATAATTTAGACGGTGTTATTTTACAAGAAAAAATGGGCTTTTATCTCCAATTATGGTACATCGAAGGCTAAACACACTAATAGACACACGATCTTTCATACGAATTCAATGAGTGGAATGCCGTCTCCTGAGATCGTTACCAGTAGCCACTACAGGGTGCTGATAGTACTGGCACTGCGGCAGTGAATAGAAGCACACCATAGCCCTAACAGGCGTCATCGGCCAGTGGCAGAAGAACTCAAACCCACCAGGCCATTGGTCCCAAACCTTAACCACTACGCCAAGGTGTCTCCAACACGTACACACAGATAAAAACACAAGGATGTTTTATATACGATAACTTTGTTTCGTTGTAGCTTATTGAAAACAAATTCTAAAAATAACAAATGTGTATGGTATCAATTGAAGTCTGGAAATATCATGGCTGCCCGTCGTCGAAACAAAGGAAGGTCGTGTTTTACATTCGGTGTTAGGTATAAGGTACCAAAGAGCTTTTGTTCCCGACACCTTTTGATAAAGGGTGACCTTTTAGTTCTACGCTCCCGATGCTTTCTGTCAGATACACACATATCTTTCAAGTAGTGAATGCCAAAATAGCTACCGGCTCGTAACAGTTATCCATAGCACCAAGGCTTGACAAAAAAGCAGTGCATGAACAATGAGTGAGCAAACTACGAACTGTAATAACGGACATGCTACTCCCACGTGACTATCTGGTTTTCCCTCGTACTATTCTTGAAAATACAAAACATTCGGCCATTCTTGGAGGGTTAAATATACACACCTCCATTCCATAATTAAATCGTGCCAATGATGAAAAAGCTGCTTTTAAACATAGGCAACCGAGGTGCTTGTAATAAAAACATGTATGAATTTCAGTCCTACAAAATGTGAAATGCAACTATTTGGTGCTCATGTACATCAATTGAAATGTGTATTGGGTTTTGGAACGATATGTTGGAAAGGTTCTGCAGTGGTGAATCGAGAGGTGGATATAGGGGCTCCTAACTATGGAGTAGAGGCACATAAAAGCTTCTCACAAACACTGTACAGGAAATACTTGAAGCCTTAGTCATACGTATATTAAGACAGTGTCCGGACTTCAAGCCACGCCCTTTATGATTGAAACTGTGAGAATGGCGGCTTCCAAAGGTCCCTGTTAGATCCTCCTTCGAGTTCGGAGGGCGATCAACAATTCCTCTGAACCCTGTTATCAATCTATTGTTAGCAAAGTATTTCGGGCTTCTCTGTTCACAAATGGGAAGCATTGATACAAGCATAGCTTAGGTGTACTTGGCAACTAACGCAAAGAAAATCCATTGACACTGATAGCCTGCATAACAACAGTTTATTTTTAGTATGTCATACAATAGAGGAAGTACACGTATGCTCTAGACCCTATTTTACTGTGTTAATTGAACTATGGCCGACGTTTCAGCTATAAGAGAAAAGAAGGCTACAGAACAGGTGAAAGAAGCCGATTAACATGTAACAAAGAGAGTCAGATTGTTGCCCAAGGACAACGAGGATCAGAAAATTACTACTCAACCTAAGAATCGTTTTGAAAGACTGTCTACTTGGATAAAAATTTCCTTGTGCATTAGGAATGAAAATAATCCTATGACGACTACGTTTCCTCTCTAAAGAAAAAGAAGCCAATCAGCATTGTGATGTATCAAAAGCTGTGGGCAGACTGCCTTCTAACGCCGTAAAGACGAAAGTATCAAGACTCTCCACAAAGGCGGTAGCAAAATTAAAATTGCAAGGGGGAAGGGAGGGGAGCACCGTGCATCCAAGGGGTTAATAATCACATTATAACTATTTAATTTATTGCTATCCAAGAATTATCAGGTGAATGAAATGCATTAAAAATTTTGCCACGTTCTTAGTTTGCTGTTTTCATCTCTGTTCACAGTAATGAAAACTATGCATTTCATAATTGTTGCTTGGAAACGTTGCTCGGAAACGTTTGTAATAGTACTTTGAACGGCACAGAGAATTAAAGTGATGAATTCGAGTGTGGAAATATACTGAGATTTCAAAGACAAGGAATGAAGCACCTGGCATAGAACAGGCGTAGAACAGCTCTCCGCATTTAAGAGTATCAGACTTAATCCCAGTGCTAAAATAGAAACGCCGACCTTCCCCTTTCCAAGCTGATCTGCTCATGTTATATTGATCTATGACTATACAATAAAAGATACTGGGAAGCCTTCCTCTACTGCTTTTTTCCAGCGAGATATAAACTTAAGTCTAGGTCGCGCTAACATACACATAAAAGTTTTGCAATATACTTGAGCGTCAAAATAGCACGAAATGGCTTATATGTGCATAAAAGCGTCTTTCATTCCTTCCTTTTCGTATTTTGTCCTGAGGACTGTGTACTCTGAGGTGTGTCGGCCGAAAAAAGGTTGTAAATACAAAAATTGACTCTTTATTCCGAGCTATATTGATGTTCTATACCACGAAAAAACACTTCAGGGCGAGTTTCTTCATAATAAAAGGGCCCTCCAGCTGGTTGGGTTCGCTTTAGTAACCCATATCTATGTCAGTACAACATTCCCAAAAACTTTCAGCTTTAAATTGTCAATGAACAGCATTAAAGGAGGCCACCTGGGTGCAACCTGTTTTACACTAGCAAAGAAATATCTGACCGTCATTTTTGAACAAAGAATTCAAGATTAATCAAATTGCGTTAGCACCGAGACTGGAAGAACGCAATAACATCCAAACAGAAGTTGTTTCTTTCCGAAGTCTCTGCAAAAATTGGATTTAAGGGGTAGCCTGTACTACGGAAGAAACAGTCCGCGTAAACTCCCCCCTATGTATTGGCTTCTTTTGAATAGTTACCATATGCAAATAATTTGTTGGTAGTACAAAACAATAAAACTGCACGAAATAGTGACAACATTTTAGTGTTCGCTATTTCGTGCAGTTTTATAGTTACCATAAAGGAAGCTGATGATAGGCCCTGGGATATTTAATCGAATAACCAAGCATTGGCGTAACTGCTGACAGATCTTCGTTACAATATCTAGGAATGAACATCCAAAATGCACAAAATATGTACAACCCTGAAGGTATGCATAGCACGAACAGCCATCTGAACATGCAGTTTGTACATCTTGAAAGTGTAGCATGACTGAGCATACACGTCAACTGCCATGCATATACACATGGCTTCCGACACATCAATGTTACTCACGTACAATCACTGGCGCGTTTCACTAGCCAGTAAACTTCTAAATATTACAAAACAAAAGATGCCAGCTCTGAAAACGTACCAGTTGTTCGTGTCATGGAGTGATTATTAATCGCTTATTATTCTTGAATATAACGTCAAATTACGAACAGATTGAGCTAATAACAGCAGTGGTGGCAAAAAGAACGCTTTGTGGTCGTACCTTTGAAAGCTTGGCAGATGGTCCGGTTCTGACATCACGTATGTTCACTATTTCTAAGACTTCCGTATCCTAAAGAAATACATGAACTATAAATAACACGGGTTCAACAAACAACAAAGATAAAAACAATACAGCTTGTACACGCAATACTCATATTTCGGCTTGGATTGTATGCTGCCATCTATCTTGACTGTCAACTTTCCATCTTTCCTTTTCCTGGAGGAATATATTGCGTAAAGGCAAAGCGAATCAAATCTTTACATTATCTCTCCACTTTCAATTTCCTGACATCACTTCCATTATTGGAAGATGGGACTGTACCAGAAATCGCTCAGTTTATGTCACTTCGAGAAATTGTAAGGAAAGAAATACAAGGTCTAGGAAGTAACATGTAGAGACCAGTTATTTATTGGTTTAAAACGAACCTTAAAAGTGCTGGTGCAATTGCACTTAATTTTCCCTATAAAAAAGAGAGGGGTAGTAGTAGTAGTAGTAGTAGTAGTAGTAGTAGTAGTAGTAGTAGTAGTAGTAGTAGTAGTAGTAGTAGTAGTAG
>JAAAKL020009594.1:0-14970 GCA_010016065.2 Carybdea cf. marsupialis auct. non (Linnaeus, 1758)
TGGCCCCAAATGACTCCGCCGATAAATTTAGTGGGGGGGATTGTCCAGGGGGGAATTGTCCGGGGGGGAATTGACCAGGGGGGAATTGTCCGGGAACCTTCCCATGAACTCTTATTGTTTTGATTGAAGTGCCATACCAAATATTTATGTGGGAATTGGTTTACCAATCGGCCCCTACAACGTGTCTTGAAATAACCCTCACGAAGTAAGCACAATTTGAACACTCTCAACGTCACGTTCCAGCTCCTGCGAACACTGACGTAATCCTTATTGAACGGACACCATTTCCAGGAACCTCAGGGCCCGTTTACATCATGCCGTTAATATTTGAAAACGGAATAAAATGATAACGGATTAGCTTACGTTTAGATTTGAAACGTTTTCCTAACCGGTATCAGATGAAGACCCCTTGAAAACGGAATAATGTGAAAACGGTATCAGTCGTTTCAATGTAAACACTTGAAAACGGAAGAATTTCATGCCGGATTCCATGAGCCTTCGTAGATACGTGACAGCAGCCCTGGGGCTTCTTCCGTTCAACATTCGCTTTGGAGCTTAGCTGCCGGTTTTACGGACATTGTTTTCATACCGTGATTATGTTTTCATGGGGCGTATTTGCCTTGCAGAAACATGTGCACGTACGATGATGTCGATTATTGATACTGGATCATCTGGATCTCCTTTTCCATGCTGTTAGCATCCCAAAATAGATCATCCATATGAGTCAGCCACTTGCTTTTTTTAGTGTCCACGAACCGTGAAGTTCATGGAATCCAAACAATGAGGACTCGATGTTTTGCAATTTTTACATCAACAGGTCTGATAGGTGAATACTCAGTAAGGAAAAGCTGGATTCTAAGAACAGAGTGTTCATGATAGCAGACAATCACATCGCTTGCAGAGAGGGTGCATTCATACAATTGTCAGTAACTGATCACGCCAGGCACTATCAAGACCTCATAATCTTGGGGATCTCACCCTTCTCCAAGCTAAAGAAACTTTGCTTGCTATGCTATAGAAAGAGGGGTTACTCACTTAAACGCCTGCTTCAAAATCTTGAGGGAAACCCCTCATTTCTCTTACCACAATCTCTTTGCTAGTCAGCAGTTTCAAGGTGGATGCACACGAACTTGAGGGAAATAACTAAGGGATATTCTGAGCTTCGTCTGAATCAAAATTTTACCAGTGTAACAAGGACGAGGCCATTGTTTTACTCAAACAAGAATGAATTCAGAAAAGTTTCACATAATGTCGAATAAACTGTTATATGCCCTTTTCTAGAAATTTGTCTGACTTGCGTATGTCAAAACTGTTTATTTTTGTAGAATAGTTATTGGAGATGACCGCTACCCCTCGCCTGCAAGTGTTCATTGGCCAGAATATGTTCTCTGAGCTTTCTGCGTCCCTCCCTGATAAGTAGGGACAATTTATGGAAACTACGTTGACAACTCTTAGCAATCTCTCATCGTACCTCCTGATAAGCAGAGAGGCATCCCCAGGGGAGACATAAGCTCCCGGAGGGTACTGAAATCATTGAGATTGCTTAATTGACTAAGCAATTTATTTCACATATGAAAAATTTTGAAAAAAAACAACAATGAGGTACTCAAAAGGGGTTAGTTAAAGCGCCTCCTCTCGGATGGGGGTCTCTGAAGCTTACGCTTATCAACTTTGCAGTAAATCCAGCACGTTTCTACCGATCCCAAAACTTCTATTACTGTGAAGGCATATGTGTTGTGAAACATAATAAGATCTCAACTTGCAAAGTCTCTGGCATTTGCCAAATGATTGTCATGTTTACCTTACATACCCAATATCGAAAGTTCCGCACCGTCCCAGAATCAAGTTGCCATTTTCATAACAATAATTTTTTGATTTTATTTCTTTGACTAACTAGTTTTCTGGCAGTGGAAATAAACGACTTTATGAGCCCATGTACGTTACTGGCCTTCCATGCTGTTATTTTGAGACTTCTCTACGTGTTGAACGGCCTTACTAAACCTTGTTCTGATTTTGAACGATTATGAAGCCCATCCAGATCGTCTGAGGCTGTCTCTTGGAGGATTGCACCATATTCGCAGCCCGAGGCGCATGTGACGTTGCAGTATTGTTTCGTAGCCTGGGACTACCAATTGTTTCGTTTCAACCAATCAGAGCCGAAAAGTTGACCAAGGATCTACTTTTTGATTCAAAAAATGGGAAATCCTCGTCTGTGATGTAGTCCTTGTATATTTTATGTTTAGTTTCAACATCACTCAGGAAAAGTAGCTTTTTATCATTTGCATTCGTATTTATTTTTTGGTTGCTACGCAAGTTAAAAGTAGAACAAGCTTAATTTTGGGCTCCGGCGCTTCGTACCAAGGTGCGTGTCAGCATCGTTCTTTGAGAAGAGCCCGAAACAAGTTGAAACCCGGTTTCCTGAAAATTATCTTAATGTTTCAGGATTGAACGTGAAAAGCTTGCAACACATTACGACAAGGTAACGAAAAAGGAACGATACTTTCAAGATAATGAACGGGAAAGGGCGAAAGCTAAATGGTAAGATTGAGCATTTCACTTGCTTCCTCGGGAATCGATTCATCCTCTTCACTTGGAACAACCGATGCCAGCCCACTGGTAGCAGATGCCTTGTTTCTTTTTGTCCACCCAAATGGGACCTCGATGCCAGCAGTTATAATTGTTACTTTATTTCTGATCTTATCACCCTCTAGGAGAATTCTTCGACCCAATGCGTGGATACATCTGTGCTGAGAATGCACAGCCATTACCGGATAATATCAAGAAAATGGTGAGCGAATTGACGATATTGTTATTGCTTCGTGTTTGGATTCGTCATCGTCCAATTTCCCTCGCCTTCCAACTTTAATGACGTGTTTCCCCGCATTGACGACGTTATTGCTGATATTTTTTAGTTTTATAATCGCCAGTTCGAGTATGGTGCACAGGTTTGCAAAGCAGTGTATTATGCTATTTACGAAATTTCAGTCACGTTTACACATCATCATGATAACCCGAGGAAAACAAGAGTGGTACCGGTGAAGATGGTCATTGAAAGCCGGTATGAATGGGAACAGAAGATGTAAGATGTCCATCGTGCCACGTCGTAGCTTAATCTTGTCGTAAAGCTACACTACTCCAATCGCAAAACCGGTTTGAAATTGCCTGCTGATCTGGCTTTTTGGCAATCATGCTTTTCATTTATTTTTTGGTTTCTCCTTACGTTATTGTTGCCCCTCCAGCCTAGAGGATCTCTTCAGGCATTTTTACAAAATATATTTTTACGTAATATATTTGTTAGCCACCAACTTTACTTATGTAAGTTACTCTACTCGTGATCCTCTGTATTTAAAAATCATTAGATTGCTAGAGAATCTCATCATGAATTTATTTTAAGGGCTTCAGAATCAACTGTTTTGTTGTTTCTATCGTAAATAATTTGGAGTGGAAAATAGTCATTATCTGTTGCTGAACATTGAAATGGCCGATGTTGACATCCAGTTTAGTTATTGTCTGTATTAATTGCTAAATTTATATCCCTGTAGATTGAGACTGTACGAGAAGCATTTCCCGCCACCGGTCGCGATAAAATTGCCATGGTTTTGCAATCATGCGATTATAGCCTGGATAAAGCACTCAGCTCTCTCTCCAAAGGTACGCAATAAACTTCGCCTCATCTTTATCGTTGACATCGTGGGAAATATTCGAAATGAAGTTGTAGACATTTTGTTATTGTAGATATTTTAGTGCCCTTTTTTTCAACATTCAGTCATCTGGTAACAGATTCCTTCCGCTCTAATTGAGTCTCTGGAGAACCCTTGGAAATCTGTCAAGGTTTATGACTAACTGTTTCGCTCGAGGCAACATTTACAATGGATTTCAACAGACTTGCAGACTCCTTTTTATTGTTACGAAGTTGTTATGGCCTTTATTGTTCAAGACAAACCCAGATCAATAGTTGAATGACTCATGGTAAAAGGTGAATTTCTTAGAATTCTTAAGTCCAGATAGTGAGGTTGCCACATCATGTGGAGATTAACATAACAGTATCAAGTACTGGATAAGTAAACCATAGCAACCACTTTATTAGGACCTCACAACCTCTTAGGACCTCACAATGAAGTCAATTGGATGAGTTGGCAGTGAAAATTGAAAACTTTCACAAATATTAATCATAAAACAAGACTTGTTTAAGCGTCTGATGACTGATATTTTCAGTATGTCATAAAACATAAAGGGCGATAGACTATTAAGTTACATAGGGGTTGTCACATAAGTCCCTAGAGAAGAGAAGTGACTAGCCCTTGCAAGTGATAGGTCTCTCATTGCCACTCCCTTGCCTCCATCAGACTGTTGATTACCATCAGCTTAATTCTCACCCCTAGTTATCAGCAAAATCACCACCATCCACATTAGGGATTACTGTTACTGTTACTACCACATTAATAATAATCATTACCGTTATCATCTCATTGTTTGAGTTGTTATCCCAACCAGTATTGTGGGTTTAATGATATTTGCTGTTATCATTGTTAGTATATGTATCATGACAACCAAAACACTTAATATGAATGGTTATATTGTTAGTTTGTTTGCTTAACATACAGAGAACACAACACCATAACTTGTCTTCCGAGCATGGAGGTGCTACTTTCTTTTATGCTAGACAGCATAACAGCAGAGATCTACTCTGACAGATGTTAATAAGGACAACTGGTCCATACATTGTGAGCCAACCAACAAAAACAGTTGAGTGATAGGGGTTGTAAATTAAGATTAGGTATACAAGCCCCACCAATGTACAGAACATTATCTCAGTCTGTAAAACTCCTTGCAGTGTTCCTTGCCCTGGTGATATAAGTTGCTTGTGAAGGGTGCAATTTTGTGCAACCAGCAGTAAGTATTATGGTTTTCAACTTGAATGTATGTCAGACCTCATTGACAACAAGGGCAATAAAATTTTCCACAATTTCGTGGCCTGGATGCAAAGATTATTATAAGATGTATATTATCTCACAGGGTGCACATGCAGATATTTTGTTGAATATAAATCTATGGCCAGGCTTTTTATCAGAGAAAACCTGCTTGGAGCTACTCAGTAACAATATTAATTGTTGTCTAAATTGTTACTATGTTGAGTGCATCAGTTTTAAGGGTTCAAGCTGTGATATACATAATTCTAATGTAGTACATTGTACTTTATTCTGAAGATGGAGGAGAGGATCTTCTAGGGAATTGGAGCACTCAAGGAAAAAAGGGAAAGGTAAATTGTTTAGACCATGTCTTTAATTGCAGGGCTCCAAAATGGCATTTCCAAAATAAATGTATTGCCCAAATCATGCCTTAATGTGAACAGTACTGCAGTGCCTAGCTGCTGTGTGTTTGTTGTCTTAACAAAAACCAAGAAACAATTTATGTTATGCTAGATTCATATATGTAGTTTTTGTAACTATTTGGCCTTTAGTATTCTTTGCATTGGTGGACTCTCCCAAAGAGGTTAGTGCTAACCAAGGTTTTGTTGCATCAATTTTATGGTGTAACAATGTCATTGCTTTGGTCAATAGGAGACCACATCATTACCAATACATGTCTGGAAATTCCTTGGAGTATAGAGATCTATTCAATATAGGGCATTTTCCTTGTAGTCTACTGCTGGTAGAAGTAACTTTGATACAACTCGAACAGTATCTGAACAGCCTGACAGAACTCACCGATGATGATTATGTATCAATTATAGTAAGTGCTAGGATAAGTAAGGGTGTAAAACATTTCACCAATTTTATGTCATTTCTGGTGGGTGGACATTGACAAGAAAGTGTCAGGTATTATCAATAGGACAAGAAGGGCCTGCCTGGGTATTGCACTGGACTTCAATCTCACAACATCAACTGTTTATCCAAAACCTTTAAATAGGATAACAAAATCTTAGTACATAGCAACTTAATAGTTAAAACTAAGTCATCTGACATTTTATGCTCCATTATATTTTGCAACCAAATTATAACACATCCATGTTTTTCTAGAATTATGAGGTATAATCAGCATTGTATGTCATGCGAATGTGCTGGGTTTCGATCCACGGTCTTCCGTACTGCAGTCCAGCATGCTAACCACTACACTACACAGGCTTGCTCTCATAAAAGCACTTCTTTAGGCATACCATGTTCATTAGACATTGCTCTCAACTTCTCTTTCTTTTGATTGACTCAACATACTTATATACCTATTGCATGCACATTTTTGAGACTGCAGATGAAGTAGGGTAGTGAAAGTTCTACATTTACAATGACTTTAAAAAGCAATATTCATAATGGCTTTTGATTTAAATTACATTAGCATAAATCTAGCAATTTGTAATGTAAATCCTATTTCACCCTTAATTGGGTTTCTATGTATTTAAGCTACACTTAAATGTTAGAAGAAAAACCTACTCATAAGTGAAGAAAAGTTTGATTGGAAGTACTGTACTCTACAGCTCAGAAACATGAACAATACAAGCAGTGGAAAAGTGTTAAATATTTTATACAGAGAGGAGTGTTGGTGATACATTGGACGAAGCACAAAAGCAATGAAAAGGATCCTGGAATAATTATCAGAGAAGGAAGTATACTTGGAATAGTAAGAGCAAGGCAGATAAATTTGATAGTACATGTCTTGGGGGAAGATGGATTAACTGATGGTGTTGCAGAGGGGAGATTTGAGTGAGGGTAGAAGACTTCTGATGATGAGAAAAAAGTAAATCTAAAGGCAGTTAAGAGCTACTATGAACTAAGAAGTTGGTCCAGAATATTAGAAGATTGTATGGATGGATGTCTGAAAACAAGGATCTGCCCTTGGTCAGAAATCAATTGAAGAAGGTGACTGTATTAACTGCAGGTCAAGTTTGTTCTTACCACTGCTTCGTTATTGAGTGATTTAAGGCACAAGTGCTGGCTTTCATATAATTTTTAATGGAATGTCTAGTTCAATTACAAAATTGATGAAGAGCAAACTTGGGACTCACTTTTTTCTTGGCTGCCCCATTCAGAACAGTGGCATATAGTAGCTAGTCATAATTGTATCACACGATAAGCATTTGTTATTGATATAGAGATATAAGAAATTATGATTTTGTGCTGTAGTGCAAGGAAAGATTGTTTTCTGGCTCAATGTATATGCATTTCTTAAACGTTTAGTATTGAGACAAGTGTGGTCATTTGCTGTAATCAGTCATGAACTACATGGGAAATGATTTTTAGAAATTGAACTTTTTGGATATTATTAAACTTCTGCACAATAACACGATCCTTTAGAAGTCCAGCTTTAAGATTGAAGTGCTCTAGGCGAAATCCATCTTCCAGGGTATGCAGCTGGCAACAAGTCTGCAACCCAGCACACCACACAGGCTAGTCTTTTCAGGAGTGTCAGCCAAGTTACAATGTACTAAAATTTTTCTGTACTCAGTCTTACACTTGAATTTTTGTAAGAATTTGTTTTATAAGAATCACAAGGCTCAAATGCATCAATATTTCAGACTGTTTAAGAATCACCCTCAGGCTCATACTATGTAATCGAAAATTTCAATAAACCTTATTATCTAATGTGCATGACCATGATAAATACCAGATGTTGTTGGGTTTTTTTTATTTGATTACAGGAAACACGAAAATTTGAAATAAAATGAAAGAATCATGAAATTGAACACTGAAAAAACATAAGATTTTAAACTTTAAAGTAATTATTCATCTGCTCCTGTCCATAAAACACTATTCCTTTTCAAGAGAAATTTAAGAATCAGGTTGGGATATTTAAGGCTCATTTTTGAGGAACCATTAGAGGGCCAGCGTAACACAGGGCTTTGGGGCACCATGCCCCCCAGTTTCTGTTAAGTTTGATTGAAAACATTGTGCACGTAAAATAGTTATATCTTACCATTACTTGACACACCTATTTGCCCCCTTCTAAGAACATACCACTGGCCCTGCATTAAGATCATAAAGCTTGGGCTGATTTATGTAATTCTTATTAAAAACCCAGTACTCCTCATCTTCCTTGGCCTCCCGTAACAAGGCATCCCAGTTATGATGTTTAAGCAATATGTTTTGATATACATAAGGTACCAAATATTCGATCTAGTTTACTAGAGATTAACTTGTCAGAAGATTGTATTTTTTGGCAAGATTATAATTTATATTATGTGTGATCCTGCACCTGAAGGTTTTTGTTGATGTCTGCTACTAAAAAGAAGTTGTTGGAAGCTCTGTTTTCCTTCACAGGTTTACTGAAAATATGACTGAGAGCACCGTACAAGTTAAAAGTTTGCTCCTAAGTAAATGTCCTAAATTTTAATGTCAGATGATCCATGTCGAGCAACAAGTATGCCCTTGCAATACTAAAGCATTGGCAAAAAGAAAATCATACCAAGCTGATGAGTACCTAGTGAAAACTACAATTTTGCAGATCCCTTTTAGGCATTTTCCAGTGTTTGTGGAGGGGATACATAGTCAGACAAGAATTTTGTATTTGTTTCAGAGAAGCAAGTTATTTCACTAATCCCCCATTTATGATAATAGATAGCCATTAAGTACACTGGTAAAGACATTAGTTGTGTGTTGCTCAGTATCATGCTTGCTTGTGGAAGTTGTGTTGCCAAAGAAATGGAACACACACAGCCTGCCACAGGCACCTTTGGGGGGGGGGATTAGTTGGAAAGTTTGGACTCAAATTGCACCGAAGATAATATGCAAATTGGAGATACAGTTGGTGGTATGGGTGGGACAAATACATATTCAAAAGATGAAATTCTGAGTAACTGTATAGGAATTCATTTATAGGTAGGTCTTCAAATAGGGACAGGTAGATTTCACGGTGTCCTTTAACTTTCCCTTATCGAGGTTGAAAAATAGTGCCAAGACTATAGCTTATATCTGCCAGTATGTCTTCATATAACTTCAGGAAATGAGCACATGGGCATATGAACGACTGTAAAAGGGAGGAGGAGGTGCCATTGTGTAAATGAACAAAATTCATTCATTCGTATGTAACAATGCTTTGGGAGGAAGCTGGAGCCATGTAACCCCAACTTCTATGTCCCTGGCCTAATGTTTGACAGATTGGCAAATGGTGATACAAACTGGTGAATTTTTGTGGAGGACAATCATCCCAACCTTCGTTCTGTCTGCCTGCATTATCTATCCCTTTTCTGGTATGCCCAAGCACAATTACTTCAGATCCTTGTCTCAAATCTCCCATTGATTTTTAGCAAGTGGAAACTTTTGTAATTGTTTAAATTTTTACTGTTTAAAATGATGTCAATATGTTTATTTTACAATGTCAGTAAGAATATCTCGCCAAAAACCCTTTGGAACTTCAGGAAGTCTTGTTTAACTTGAACGAAAATGACAACGGGAATATTTGTGGGGTGAGGTGAGCATTTGCAACTACCCACCTATTTGTAGAACCTGATGGCCAATTTCCGATTGGAGGCGTGCACTTCACAAGTTGTATTCTCTTGGTTATAATCGTCCGTCTTCCCGTCCTTCAGGTTCAGGTAAACGTCTATTTTCACCATGAAACATTTCGGTTCTCAGTCGGAGAGAAAGAACCGTTTTTTGCGATTTGAGTTTTAATTGAAAACATGATAGGATTTGATAAGATTGTGATGAAAATCAACGCCACTTAAAGTGAACTTACAACACAGTACGTGTCAGTTCATGGCCTTTGGTACCAAAACTAAACTTTTGCTACTATCAAATCAAACATTAAGACGAGCTACAGACGTCGGAAATGTAAGCCCTATACGTTGTGTCTCCAGGCAACTGGTTGCAACTATCCATAGCGCAGTTGAATTGTTCTTTATCATTGGACACCATAATAGACTGAATGGCTCATCAGCTCCTTTGAATAGAAAGGGGGTCTTGTCTTTCGCTTTTCATGTGAAGGAGAACAGGTACCGAGCGTTCACCCCCACAGCGAATAATCTAGACCCCAAAACATCTGCTTTGCTGAACACGTTACTTCCACATCCACGTCAACAAGCTTAGCTTTGTTTTCCTTTACATAACCGACTGAACAATGGAGTAATACGATATTCACACTGCAGTGTCTTGGTAGTGTCTGGGTGTCTGTTTTTGGAATATATCCGTCCTACGTCGACGGCATGTAATATTGTAATTTAGGGTTTAATCTCAACCAAGTATAGATCTAAAAACTACACTTTGGTGTCAAATTCATTTTTTTAAAATATATTCACACACACGGACCATATTGCTGGAGAGAGCTACATACTTCCGGCTGGAAAATAAGAGACATGAAAGAATGTTTTGCCCCAATGCACCGGTATAAGCTGCCTTTAGTTTATGAAATGCGAGAGATGCGTACGGCTTCAAGTGATCCTGCATTCTTCGTTGCTTCGAATGTTGGGTTCAATTATCTGACTCGTAGATTTAGCAACTGGGGTATCGGTCTAGGAACTACGGGAAACTAGTTTTCGTTCTCAGTGTTAAGGTTTTATGGTTTATAATGTATAAACGTCAATGCATATGGAGATTTTGCTATGATGATGTCAGGATATCTCTTATTCCAAAGTCTAAATTGCTTATTACTGACATGGTACTTTATCCATAGTAATCTTTGTATAAATGAGAATCGACTAGGCGCCTAGTGATTTTTTGTGAGCTTTTATAGCGATCGAAACCTTACCATGCCACTGTGGATGTTAATCCGTGAAGTTGGTAGGTTTAGTAATAACGCTAATGCGATGTTTTTTGTGATCGATAGCATATTCAGAGTTATCCCCTGGCGATAAAGATTTGGGAGTCGGACAGACCCCTTAGCTGTCAAGAAATGGGATGAATTCTACCTTTCATAAGAATCAACTGCTTCGTCTTTAAATTTGTAATTTCACCGTAATCTATAGAACACCTGTATAAATATTTCATCTTCAACCGTCAAAGTTGTTTGCCCTTTTCATACATTTGCCTCTTGCTCTTGACCAGACATTAAAAACAATGAGTCTGTCTTTGTTTTCTTGGAAGTGAGTATGAATGGTCTTCGAACTCTGTAGAATAGGCAAGGATTTATTTATTATCGGTTATGCACTCAAAGTTCAAAGATACTTACCTTTTTTCAAATTTGAGAAGATTCACAGAATATTAAGGGACAAATAGCGTCAAACTGTGCCAAATCTTGGGAAACGGATTTGAGGTCCCAGTTTGGATTGGTGTTGTGTAAAATCCCAAGTGTGAATGGACTGATCGTGAATACATCACATACGGTTTATTTTTTATAGGCCTCTTCCTTGCACCATGCACTTTGACAGCATACCTAACTTTATGAAGATAGAACCACCATCATCATCTGAATGGAGTATGTACCCCTTGCTACAGTTCCCATGGCTGAAAGAGGAACAAATGTCTTGCACGCGCTTAGATTGATTTTGCTGAGTGCATGCCTGGATCTCACTCTCATTAAGAACAAAGCTCCGTATATACGGTTCAACATGTTACATCGTGTAAACGAACCAAGTTGTACAACTTTTTCTGCACGCAACATGTTGATGCAACTGATTTTAGAATAGAACAGGTTCTATTTCTCACAACATGTTGATGCAACTCAGCCAAAGGACGATGCATTTATGAGGGTAATACGAGAGGGAGGAAGGGAAGCTCAGAAAGAATTTACCATATTTCATAGACGTTTTTAGACGGGAATGGGCGAACTACCTGAGTTTCAGTTGTCCCACTTCTCTGTAATATATTTATAAAAAAGTTTTGCTGTTGAAAATGAAAACGCAGTTGTGAAACGAGTTGTGTTAAGGATGTTGATACAACATGTTGCACCGTGTATACGAGGCTTAAGCCAACATGCTGCCTTTCTTAACGTCAGCTGCACCAATGTTTTTCTTCTTCAGGCCATTCATCATGTTTTCAATATATTTTAGATGGCGATACATTTGAAATGCGTTCACTCATTATGTATTCTGGTCTTTTCGTGCAATTCCCAACTTGTCTTCGCAACATTACTATATTCTGTCTTCGATAACTGACGAGATACCAGCAAATTTGATCGCATTTTAATCAACGGCCTTTAGAACATCTATTTACCACAACCTCACGTTGATACCCACATCACAGCCTTCATAAATTAGAAACGAGTTTCATAGTCGCAAGCACTGCTGATACTCACAACAGTCTTCGGCATTCGTAAAGATCTAGTTGTTATATGATTAATTTACAATGTGCATGGCAGTGGAAGATTGTATTTCTTATAGTAAATGGTTTGCTTATTAAGAATAGTTAGATGAATGAACAAGGCCTTATAGCGACATTTTATGGTGCTGAGCATTCTTATTCGCCTCTTTCTTTGTTAGTAAAGTGATTCTCGCAAGGGGAGTGTACTGTTTACGGCCACGAGCGAAAGGCACACAATAAACATAACCACACAGGTTTCGTTATGCTTCCGATTCATCTAAACACCAACTACTAGAGCATCCAAAACATGGCTCTCCGAACTACAACGTCCAACGGCAACCTCGTGCTCCCAAAATCCTCGGCACGAAAGTAGACTATGATTGGCTATTGCCATTACAAAGGACGGAATAGACTTTGGAAGAAGATGTCGAACATAACAGGGAGTTCATCCATTACGTGCTTTGTGCAAATGCTGTGAACTTGTTTTGTCGTATTTCTGCTTCTTCGTTTCCATCACCGATGTGGTGTTTGACGAACCACCTCGCGCCATTTTGTGCGGTTCACGGCTTTGAGAAGCTCCCTCTTGCAGCGAATACGGCGTAGCACCTCGTCGTTCTTGACGTGATCCACGTAGGAGATGCGAGGCATCCTTCTGTGAAACCACATCTCAGCTGCCTCGAGGTTTCTACGGGTGGCCTTTATCAGCGTCCAGGATTCGCAGCCGTAAAGGAGCGTCGTCGTATTTATGAGGTACTGAACGCCGTCAATGATGAATTCCAAAATAAATCTACAAAAGACCAGTAAGGCCCTTAAGCTTAAGCTTATGGATGGGTCGGCAGCCACAGTTTGATAGATTTATAAGAAATTGGGATGTCGGAAATGTTATGTCTTCGAGAGGAAAACCCTTTGGAAATATATGATAAATGTATCAACTGCAAAGTTGACGACCGTGTTATCTTTACGGACGGATATAAGAAACATTGTTGAACGAGATTGAAATGTTGTGAACGCAGTAATATCTATGTGGAACTATTGGAGTTCCTTGAATAGGCTCTTTCTCTTGAATAAGAACCTGCCGCGAAATGCGAAGTTAAGGTTACAGGTTTTTCGTAGAAAGTGGCTTTTGCCCCCTTTTTAAAATACCTATAAGAGAAAAGCCGAGTGGCGTTTAAGTATTCATTGCAAATTTTAACGTTCTATTGCACTACTGTACGATGTAGAGCTCTCCCATGAATAAGCAACTCCATGAAATAGGTCCCTTTGAATTTAAATTCTTAAATAAGCGCTTATTTTTTGAAATTTAGTATCAGACAGAAGCAACATATTGAAAGTGCACTGAACAAAGAACACTGCGGTACTAATAGTACAAACAACCCGGAAATTCTAACAGAAGACAGATGGTGCACATCACTCACGAAACTTTAAGCGCCTTTTTGATGGAGGAGTTATTTGGATCGACGGTAGGCAGGATATGAATGGTATTGTTCTGTAAAAATTGTACCAGTCCTATTTTGCAACCGGCGATACAACGACGGAGGCTACGATGAAAATGGTAATGACAACTACAGGGAGTCGCCTCTTCCTAATGCTTGGTTACCTTGGTTTGCGTTTCACCCATGTTTACTTTGCAAGTGGAGTGCCATATTGAGATAGCTTAATATATGTTGTGAATTTGGTAGAATAGGTCACCATTTCTATGACTGCGCATTTAAAGGGTAAGATGCGCATCTGGCATTCTGGTGGCAATAGCAGTTCTCAATAAGTAATACGATTTAGCTCGAGACGAACGCGGTCGACGAACAGTAAATATTTGCCTGCTTTACGCTTGAGATAAGGTCATCGAAGTTAAAGAGCTTGAAAATAGCGTAGGATTTTCTCTGTGCCGTGAAATAAGCATCTATATATTGTGGTGAGAGTACAAGGTATGTGTCTGCTATTTTGTGATAACAAACACCTGGTTATTGTTGATGGAACTGTCGAGATCAAGTTGTGGAATTTCTTTCAAATTTTGTACATAATTTATGAAAACTGTTTCAGTGGTATGATTACCAGACCATTGCCGTGGTATCTTAAGGTACGTGGGGGATGGGATGGTGGAGGCGAAAGAGAAGAAATGTTATTAGTCATTGTGGATCTTTTAAAGTAAATGTCATGTTACAGTCGCAGAGAGTGGGGTTTCAAAACGAGTGACCGAAAGTTTCAAAGGCTGTCCACATGTGACAGCCCCCAAACACTTTCGTTTTCAAATTTAAAAACATACCTTGCTAGATAGCAGATACCAAAGTTGGGCATGTTACTGGTGCAGGAGGTTTCTCAAAAGGGATTATGCCCTTGTGTCTCGGCCGTTCAAAGGCACGGAAGAGGGGGAAGGGAGGGAGGCATCAAAAGTTTGGACAGGAAAAGCTATGAAAACAATGATAGGCAAAATTATTTTATCTGCGGTTCTGCAACTGATCATATAGTCATCTGGACTACTCCAGCCCGCTTCTTCTTACAGAGTTGACCATCTCTGCCTAACAACTGAAGGCTATGCACTCACTCACTAATCCTCGAGGACCGTGCGATGCGTAGAGCCGACTTGAAACACAAGTGTTCGCCAGTGCTGACGATCGGCAGCGAGCTGCTCCGCTTGAGATAGAGGCACTACAAAGGATCGCAGATCTTTGGCGACGACATCCAGCCATCGAGTGCGAGGTGCGCCTTGGGGCGTCTCCATCCTGCTGCAAACGGACTAAAATCCAGGGCCGCGCGGGTTGGATGACTCGGAGGCAGGCGCAAGATATGTCCATACCATCGCACCCTT
>JAAAKL020009595.1:0-14969 GCA_010016065.2 Carybdea cf. marsupialis auct. non (Linnaeus, 1758)
TAATGTAGATGAACTATTGTACTGATGAACTATGTATGAACTAATGTATGAACTATGTATGAACTATGTATGAACTAATGTAGTCTTTGTTAGTTACTTAATGTAGATGAACTATTGTACTGATGAACTATGTATGAACTAATGTATGAACTATGTATGAACTATGTATGAACTATGTATGAACTAATGTAGATTGACTTTCAGTTTCTATCCCGCCAATTGCACTTAATTGTAGGTTGATAAACGCTACATCAAAAATTCTTTCTTAACTTTCTACATAATTTACCATACTTCTTTTATGTAATAATTGATAAAATAATTTGCTGGTAGATATGTGCTTCCCCTAGCAAGGAGCATATAGTAGGAAAACACCGCTGGTGCTACTTAAGTATTCGAAACTGGCCTAAGTCACTAAAGAAAACTGTCCTAAAGTTGGAATCGTCCCCATAGGATGACTTGAAGTAGGTATGGGAAGGGCAGTGCTACAAATATAGTCAAAGAAAAACAAAGACAAAAGTACATATAAGAGAAGATGTTTAAGACGGTCCTGTTTAAAAGTGAGTCAATGATCTGAAAGGCATTAGACACTGCCAGGAATTATTAAGAAAGAATAAATACATTATGGTAACTGGCATGGTTACAGGCTACCAAACATTTCAGGCTAGAGTCCTACATCTTTACTTTCTCGTACGTCTGTATTAAGGGTTTTTTCCATTTTATTTTTCTCTATTTTTCTATAGGAATTTTATTCAGGGGTTAAATACGTAGTGCCTATAATAATAATAATGATAATGGTAATGCTTGACATATAGAATGTTTCTACCAGCTTTCTTATAGATTTTATGATGCAGAGCGTTAATCGATCAAGGGACCATTAGCTAGCACATAGTATTTGGCAGTTTTCAAGCTTTTGTTTATTCTATGATACTTATTGTAACGTGTTATGCTTATTTACAAAATATTCGACTTGCACTACACACTATCAACAGCGTTCTCGCTTTAGCTTATCAATTAATTGCTATCGGATACTTCGATAACTTTAAAAAACTTACAAGAAGCTTAAGTATGATGATGATGCATCACGGTTGCGCAACCTTCTCCTGCTACCAGCAGAATAAATTTCAAGCTAATGTCCCTACAAGGGCTCTGTAAATTTTTGCGGACCCCGAGTTTATCTAAGACAGAAGTAGATGCATTTACTAGAAAAGAGTCCCCTCTTCACAGACTTCTGGTTGAACGAGATGGTATACCAAACGTAAGAAATTGGGAAATAAAGGGGGTGTTACAAATTAGAAAAGCATTACTAAAGTGGTCAATGAGTACGATAACATAGTCCAGCTACGCAGTTAGCACTTAGAGAAAGTGAAAGCGATTCCCTACAATCTCATACAGAACCCTTTGCGAAGGTTTGACAGAAATGTGAACAAAACGGAAAAGATCTTGCAAGACAGTAGGCACATAACAGGCGCTTTCATTGATGCACTGGTATGTTGCTCTCCGAAATCGATGTTTTCAAAATTGTTGGAGGGGCACTGCTGGAGACACTTCTCAACACTTTTAGGTTAACGTTGTAGGTCCGGTTGGAGTTGTATTACTCCGCTATGCGGACGGAAAGCGATGACGTCACAAATCAAACGTTTTGGAAAAAATAATGTTTGACTCCAGATATCGGAAGGCAACCCTGGAATAGTCTGTTTCCCAAAATACCAGTGCTGTGGTGTATAAAGTGTTTAAACTAGAGGCGATTGAACCTCAAAAATCTCCGGTCAAAACTATGTTAATATTCCTTGGATCCTCGAGTTAGGACCCAGCATCAAATAAAAAGGTTTTTTTAGAGAGATGTAAAACTTTGAGAGCTAATATCTAGGTGTTGGGAAAGAGCAACATTCTCAATTTTGGCCAGTGACGTTCTTTCTAATAGGGCATCATGAAAATTGAAAATTTTTTTCCATAATTCAAAACTTTTTACAATCGTGACGTCACACTTTCCTCCGCATACCTCGGAACTTGTATATCTCTTTTTTATATTTCAAATCGTCTCCTTTCTAAAATCTAGATCTGAATTTCCTGATGTTCCAGGAGCAGATAAATTTCCCGTCAAGGGGAACAGGTCGGGCTGAATAGGACAATTGGTAAGCATTTGTCTGCTTAAAGTGTCAGTTTCATTTCAGAGGTAGATGTAGGGGTAGAAGGGGCATACGTCTTGTCTCTTTTTGCAGTACAATTTTGTTTGCACAATGAATTTTCTCAAAATTTGCACAATAAAAACATAAAAGCATGAAAACACTTGAAAGTCGCATAAATTAAACGTAAAAACAAATATGTACACCTCTATATTGTTCGCAAGGAATGGGGTACAACATCTTTAGCGCTTTCACCCTGGCTAGCCACCTCTCCCCTTCCCTTTCGTAGTTTTGCATTGGATTCGGCATTGTAATTACGCATCGCTGAACATGCACATTGTTGTATCTTGACTGGATGAAATGCAACGCGTCAAAATTCCAACAGAAAGATTATCAAGACTGACTCTGATCAGCACTATCTTAACAACTAATTAAACAAGTACTTACAAAGACTATATTACTATCTAAAAGGAACTAAGGTATCACGTACAGGTTGTGAATCATAGTATCACCGGAACAGAGAGATTCTACCTGTTTACAAAGGCAACAATCAACCCACGCAAGTTATACGCAACATGTTATTACTAAAACTTTCGAAACTAGGTTGAGTTACGATACACATCGCATATACAAAAAAGGGGGAAACAGCTCCTCTACTGCCTAAACTACTAAACTACTCTACTCTGTATTTCATCATCATCAAGGCCTTCGTAAGGCCTCAGCGACTATGGCTCCCCATAATGTCCTGTCGTTCATCTATCTAAAGAGATCAACCTGCCTCATAAGCGAATTTTTTGATATTGCCAGTCTAGACCTCACATCTGCACAGCATCTTCCCTTAAAATGACATCACAGTCTGATTCACAGACCAAACGCCGCTGAAGGTCTGCACTGGTGATACTGCTGCGACTCCGATCTTGATGCTACATGCGGGTATTCGAGGCTTTCTAGATATTGTCATACAGGACGTTTTTAATAAATTTGGGGGTTAAACCATACTGCTGAATTTTTTCTACTACCACATCGAGAAGTTATTGAAGGGTTTTCACTAGATGTCGCCATTAATACAGTGCCATCAGCGTACCGGATGTTGTTTGGCTCACAAACTCCTATTGTTACTCCCTTTAAATCATCTATATGCCTCAGGAAAATATCCCAGTGTAGAGTAAAAAGGGGACAAAACGCAATCTTGTCTCACCCCACATTGTATTTTAGACCATCTGCTCATTTCACCATGTATTCTTACTGCTGCTTCTTGGTCCCATTTTTCTCATAACTTAATTTATCAAAGGCTTTTCTGTATTCTAAAAAGCAAACATAAATGTCACAACACAAATGTTTGTATTCAATGGATCTTTCTACAAGCATACGAGTTATAAATGTTGCATTTCTAGCTTCCTTGTCTTTCACGATACTGCACTGGACGTCAGATGTTTCTGGACGTATCACTCTTAGTACGTTGCAGTGCATATTCTATCGCACCAGGCTTGCATACTTCGCAATGCCATCCGGGATGTTCCGCTTCTCTAAATATCGTTGGCTATTTCTGTTAATTTGTTCATCTCAAAATCGTGAAGTATCTTCATCATTTCCGTGTATACCCCATTTGAAGCAAGAGCCTTTTTTACTTTTGCTTTTTGAATGGCATTTCGTATCTCGCCCCCAGTAATGTCCGGTCCCTCTACGATTTCTTCTCTTTTCACATCATCGAACGGGCCTCCCATACAATCAGCCCATATAAATAGAATTTCTTCTTTTCCTATTAGGATCTCACCGTTCTTTGCCCTGAAATATCCAGTGCTAGAACACTCTCCTCTTTTCTTCATGATATTCGTAAGCTGCAGATGCTCGGCGCTCAACTTCATCAAATATTCTTTCCACCATCGCTTTATCTCTTCCTTACATTTCTTCTTGTTGATGATTCAATTCAACTCCTTGAATATATTCAGGTAATTCCTTGCTTCACGTCTCTTGTTCATTATATCTATGATTTCATTCGTTATCCGTTCTTGATTCTTTACCTTAGTTTTACCAGGACCTACTTTGCTTGCGACCTCTGTGAGAGCTCTGCGAAAGCTGGCCGGTCATCCTTTGCGCCTCTAATTCCGCCCTTGGAGTTAAGCTGCTGGTCCTACTAGCTCTACTGTTGGCTGTTGATCAATTTATCCGTCTTCCCTAGTCTTCATGCACTCACGCGTCCCCTACGGCAGCCACGTTTATGACTGTGACTCTCTTCGCTAGGTTTAGCAAGCCTGTAGAGGCCAATAATCAGGGTGTACCGCTGGTGCGCGGAGCTAGACACGTAGAGGTACTAACAAAGATAGGCCTCGAGGAGCAGTGGATTCCATTCACACATACGATACACATGTCAGCACAAACCGAAAGTGCAGTACAAAACAGAGGTGGATAGCGTTGAGAAACGCTGACATGAGACGACCAGAGAAAATCCAAAAGAGCTAACTCTGACAACCTCACCAACACCCCAACTCCCTATTTACAGCCTGAGAAACCGTCTTCAATTTTGACTCTGAATGCACAGAAGACGACCTAAGCCCCGTTCTAACCCATAGTAACGTCCATTCTGAGAAAGATGATTTTTAAACGCTGCGCATAATCCCTATTCTTTGAAAGGTCGTGGCATATACGTCATACTCGTAGCTGGAATGAGCCTTGAGCACCATGTGATCTGGACGAACGTTTTACAGTTGAGTTTAGAAAATTTGGCTTCCTCTCGCCGTCATTTCACTTGTACTTTTATACCAGGGAAACACTATTAATTTATATACCGATTGTCCTTCATAACTTGTTTTTATCAAGAGTTACCACAACCTTTTTGTCAATTATTTCAGGTCTCCTATATCTCCTAATTCCGAAGATAAATTCGAAGATACCAATGCTGCAACTTTTGTCTTCAATTCAGAACTCTTATTACACCAGACATTCGGCAACACGAACGTAATGACAATACATTCAATTGCTATAATTTCTCGGTTGTATAGTCCAAAATAAATGAACAACCACGAAAGAATGTCACCTTTTCAATCTGCTGTTAGGTTTGACATAACTTCCTCTCTAACAAAAACTCTTTCTGTTGTCGTATCTATCTACAGTTGTTATGATAATCCCCAAATGTTCTCTTTGATTAAAGCGCTGTTTGTTAGTACAAACTCTTGAATAACGCTCTCGGTAGGTCTTTATATTTTGGTCTTGCGTCTTCCCTCACAAATAGAAAACATCCTAATGCACAAGCCTCTTTCAATAGATCTACAAAGATTGCTAGAAACTCGTACAAAAGAAGAACAATCAACTATCTTAAAAGGACCTACATTTTCATTCCCGTTTTGATATCAGCTTTTCAACAATGGGCCGTCGGGGTTTCAATATCTTCAACGATTTAATTATAAATGTTACTAATCTATGCTTGATTAGCATGAAAACATTGCAGGTTTAAGGTTAAGTGTATGAAGAGATAAAAGAAGAGATTGATTTAACTTTTCTCCAGTAACTCTTCATCCGTGATATTGTCAAACCTCTCTTCTCGATGACCTTTTGTAGCTTTCAATGGGCTGCGTACAGCGCGATGGGCCAAAAGGCATTTTTTCCATGGCCCAGTCACATGGCGCAGAGAGGATAGTCTGCAAAATTGCGTAGAGCTTGATGTCAATGTTCATAGATGGAGTATTGGGAGTTAATGTGGTGACTAGAGTAAAAGTGAACCACCTTGTCACAGGATTACCAAAGCTCGGCTGATAAAGCAGTACGTAGCAACTGCGTGAATCCTGGGTTTAAATCCCAGTGCAGACAGTTTTACGATTCTCTGGTTCTTCAAGCTTAAAGAGATTATAGCAGAAGGTCAATTTCATATACGATGACGCTTCATGTTAGATAACGAAGTCGAATTGCAAAACACATGTTGTTGTTCAGTATCAAATGTGGTTGCAATCACTATTAGAACCTCGGAAAAAACTGCTTAACGTGGGGAACTACCAAGCGGTCAACAAGGAGCTATCTGGTTGATGAAAATTGATCATTTCCATTGATTTAAGATTGTTTCTTTAGTTGATTACTTATAATAATGTCAGAGAACGAAAATCTTGAAATATTTATTCACAATAAGCGAGTGTGTGTATGAAATACCGTGTGTGACAAACTATTCCAAAATTGGGTTTTAGTTCGCTTTATATCAAACGCCAATAACATAAGATCGCGCTGTCACCTTTGGGTCACACTACGCCCATGGGGTTCAACAATGTTTGCTAGAGTAGAGAAACTTGACCTACCAACGTTAGTCCAAAGGTAGTGATTGCAGCTGCAGTTGAGTAAACAATAGGGAGGGCCAGTCTCTGGTTTTGTAGTTTGTGTAAAACAATGTTACTATCGTTCTTATTTGAGATAAGGTTACAAATGCATTGACAGGCAATCAAGAATAATATGCTAAAAGGGAACTTTATTTCAGACTGGTTTCCTTTTTGGCGTATCATGGACCTACTTTTGTTCTTTACTAGGACAGAAACATTCTGGCTGAGAAACCGTTTACACGTATTCAACTTTACTTCCATTGAATTCCCATATGTATTTCAGACCGATGTTCAAGATATATTCAATACCGGAAGGTTTACGATTTTCGGGACATCGCATCGATGGCCTTATAAAGCCAACTATTGTTTTCCAAACAAAGCTCCATTTCATTGAAAGCTATATCTAGAGTTTCAAAGAGTGGGAATTTTCATGAACCCTGAAGCCCCTTGGTTGATTCCTGTGCCACCACTGCATGCTCTGTCACCGTAATATTGTCTAATTGTGAACCGTAAAATCTTCGGCGCTTACTAGGTCGATGAAGCCTCCGTCATTTTAGTAATTCCATCTCCTGTCTGTCCTACTGCGCAGTCCAAAATTTCGCCCAAACTCAAATCAGTACAAAAATATTGGAGTACGCGATCGTGGTATCAACAAGAGTAATTGCCTCTTTAAGATCCGTTTCGTGACAAAGTAAATGCTCCATCTACAGGCTTCAAAGTACTCAAAATCTTTCGCATCATGATACACGGCATAAGAAAGCGCTAGAATTCCACGACAGATAGTATTCTGGTTGCTGCTACCAAAACTTCTACATCAAAGTCAGTTGAAAAGTTCACAACTTTAATGTAATCGATGGTATAAACTATGTGAATATTACGAGATGTACTTGCTCTCTTCCTGCTGAATTTATCCCTGTACTCCTCCCTTATGTCTGCTCTTACAACTCGCTCCACAATAGAACTGAGATACCATTCTTTTAGAATCAATTCACTAGTCTGACAATGCACTTAGCGAGTGAACAGGCGTTCAGAGCAGGGGTCACAGGCGTCATCAGTAGACTTCCGTGCGGATTCCGTCCTTTTACAAACCTTATGGCCCCTGAAATATTTTCTTGTATACATTTATATTGGGTGCCAACAGCGAAAAGGATGAAACGGGTTTGCAACTTCTTTCCTTACCATTGACGCTAGTTGATATATTTTTGCATTCCAGATTTATATTTCGATGACCTTGAATACCGGAATCATTCGTCAACAAAAGAGCATTTTGCTGCACTCTCATCAGTCTGGTTCCGTGGAAAGAACGATATTAATCAAAAGAACAAGCCAATTTAGTATAAACAACAACAGAGGAAAGGATCGAACTAAACGAAACATTATTGGACAATAAATAAACAAAACGAAATAGGGCGCCCCAATCTAAGACAATCCCAAAGGAAACACAAATTCCTTCTGGCGACAAAGTGAAGGACTTTGTGTTTTTATATATGCTGCCTCTAGAAATTTCAAATGTGGGGCCGATCTAGCTTTTGCTAGCACTTTGAAGCAATCGGTCGTATATGCCAAGGAGCATTCGGGTTTGGATAGTAAATGTGTGCTGATTGCCAAGTCACAATTAATTTGACTCATGTTTGTTTTGCAGTTTCGTTCAAATTCCTGGGTATGTGTATTTGGAGTTTCTTGGCATCACTCTTTCAATCTCTCCTAATTTCAATAAAACAGCATTGATTAACCAATCATATAGACGGACGAGACAGTTCTGGCACAAAATCAGCTCGCCTCCCTAATTTCCGTCAAACAAGACCAGATTTGAGTAGATCGCAATCAGACTCTTCTATTTTTACCAGTCTTTCCAAGCCGATAGCGGTTTCGTTTTGCACAAGATATTCCTAGTAAACCCAAAGACTCGTTTTAGTGCATATACTTGGAAAAGACTTATCCAAGATTCTAAGACTCTTACTAGTACGAGATTTCGATTCATAGATATTTCAGAAAATCGTAGAAATTGCTCCTAGATTGAAGCCCTAAGGTGTATCTTCCATTCAATGCCTTCTCTGTTCTGAATAAGGAAGAATTTGAACGGAGTGTACAAATTGCTTAGTAGAGAATATAGTCTGTGATCACCATAGGAGCAAATGGGCTTGTAGGAGTCAAAGAGGAATGTCAAAGTTTCTATAAAAGGCAACAAAGTCCACCGGTATGGGGCATTCCAAATATAGCCCTTTTTCAATCGACATTAGGAAGGCTTTTAAATGATGCACGTTGTCAGTTGTCTATCACTCACCCTCTTTAGCATTTTTACTTTCACAGCTTCTTTCTTAGCTACCTCAACCTAAATGAAGTCGAAAATACCAATTATAGTTTCAGCTTTGCCAGCAAACATCTTTGCTCCCTGTTGCAAGTCCCACGTGTTGTCTCCCTCAGCGGAGAAGTGTTGAAGGCTGCTATTATGCCGCTTTTACACAAGAGAGAAAGAGTAGAGAATAGTTCAGCGGGTTTCATCTAAAAAAATCAATTTCTATCAATGTACCGAATACAGCTTTGCATAAAAAGTTTTGCAACGAAAAGAATAAAGTTTCTGAAACAGAATGAATTTAGAGGATGTATATAGAGTCACTCTCCCGTTCCTTAATGACGTACTGTTCTAGTTTTTCAAATGCGTCGGTAGGGAGACGCTTGATTCTAATGAACAAGTCATATGGATGGTCAATTGGGAAATTGGCTCCCTGTGAATCGAACAAAGGAATATTTGATAAGCTCTCACAAAATACTAAGAATAGGAAAGTCATCAACGGAGAGAGGTTACAATCATTCCCAGCAGTCGTCTTAAAATTGGTAGACTATCACAATTGTTTATAATAGACAGGTGACAGTATTCATTTTAATAATCTACCATTAATCTATCTATCCAGTGACAAATGTGCGTGCAAAAGATGTGGTGCAATAAGCAACTATCAACAAGGAAATAGAGGGAAAAGTCACTTCAACAAAGTTAGGTTCAGATACAGTATACAAAGTGCATTTGGACCACTAAAAATGTGCTCTATTTCAGCTTACGTTCGGGAATCTTTTGACCATTTTGATTGCAAATGGCATAAAAGTTGTCAATAAGGATACTGGTCCCTCTCATAATCTAATTCTCAGAAAATCTGTGTCCTTCTACATTTTATACAAATTGGGGCTTACCTTGTAAGAAGCTAAAGTTATAATAAGCACTGCTGCTATTATCAAATCCCCCTCCCGCTTCCCCTCCCTGCGAAAGTCTCTTAAATCTTTGTATTTTCGTGTGAACCTGGGTTACAGTTGGGAGAAAAAGGGTAAAGGTAAGCTTTTCCTACGTTTACTTGTGAGTAACTACCCTTCCTGTAGACACAAAATCGACAGCAAAATCCGGGCGTGTAGTAACAAGCACTGAATGGATATAGTGTTTTTGTAGCTTACTATCATATAGGTGCATCTCTGGTGATCTAGTGGAGGCACTTGAGCCTTGATAAGCTACTCCACCTTAAGAAAACACGAGAGATCGAATAGAGAGTGAAATATCATTGTGTGGACAGGGGATGACACTAGCCGAAATATATTAAAGGTTAACATTACCTTAATCTTTTCCGATCTCGACACTTTGTAGAAAGAACAAGGGGAATAGAGTTAAAGAACAATTCATATGCCGCACTTCTAGAAAAGATAGCGGGAAAGTACACAGAGGTTCACTATTCTGGATTTTTAAAATTGTCATTAAAACATTAGAGCAATTCAACGCCTTTCTGTAGTTCATGTAAAACATGAATTACTGCATAATAGTAGACCATATGATCTCGAGCTTGTGCCTCTGCATCATCTGTTTCTTCATAATTGGGTAACTTGCTGAAATATACTCATTCTCAAAGCTTTCACGGTCGTATGGCACTTACTGCACTTGAGATGACACAGTTTTCCACATGCATTTATTTACAAGAATTTCAGATCTAAGCATTACCACAAAAAGGTTTAAATGGGTTGATTATCCTTGGTGCTATTCGAAATAGTGCAAGCACTGTACATTAAAAGTGCTTCCTAAGCTGAGTAAATTTAACTCACAAATGTTTCCAAAGTCAATCACTCTGAGTTTTGCATCCTTTCCTTCCTTTGCCTTCCCGTGTAGTTACGGAGTTTTAAACCAAATCCGGTATTGAATCTATCTCTGATGGCAGTCTTGAACAAGGATTATTTTACAGAAACCATTTCTGTTTGAAAATATATTAAGGAATACAATAGAAAATAATCCACCACCCGCACATTTGCTCACAGCCCTGTACGGGGAGAAATCGACATCTTGCTTTACACAATCTTGGAAAGTCGCCTCCCTATACCATGTGACTTGACCACGTAGGGACTCCAATTCCTCATATGATACTGTGCAGAGCTCATGGAAAGTTGCAAAGCATCATCGAGAAGAGAATCTTAACAAACACGTTTCAAATCGTCGTGATCAGTTCTACAATTCACAAAGTGGTCCTCGATAATGCCGTCAATCATGGGTAGAAATGGTAGCAAAATGTATGGACGACTTTATCTACAAACATGCAACGCTATGAAAAAGTAAACGCCCTACTACTGACCCAGTTAAAGCAAGGCAAAAGTTCCCCATTTCAAATAAAAATGCATTTTATGATTGTTATCAAGAATAGAGTAGATTGTTCAACCTACATTTGTGAAACCGGAATCGATTATCTCCGATTATGCAATGCGTGTTCCAGCCTCGTCATCAATATATGTACTGTAGTTCGTGGCAAAAATAGAACAGACAGTTCAATCTACGCTAAATCTCAGTCTATGATCTTGTACGATGAGGCGCATGTAAATGGGTATTTAGGAATTATGAGATATGGAAAATTAAAGTTATGATAAAGGACGAACACTCAGACAATTCCATGTTTGAGAGCTAGATAATGCCCTTGGGTGTTTTATTTCTTGATTCAGTGCTCGACGATGATTTTTAAATGGATATCGTTACTTTAATAGATTCCACTCAAGATAAATTGTTTACCGAGCATGTGCCTAACTCCAAGTTTTTAACAAAAGGTTTCATGTAGTGTAGGTACAAAAGATGGGTATAGGATAGATTTGCAGTTATAAAATCGAATCATCTGCAACAGGAAAATTACCACCTACATCCCCTATCTTAAATATCTGGTATATTTGAAAAGGTATATTTGACACTGCACGTTTTGTTGATGGCCGTGAACATCGGACTCATGTGCAGAAACCAAGGACGTTTTTCTTTGCACTTTTATCAGTCTGGTTCATGCAATAACAGTTCTTATGTGAAAAGAAATAAAGAATAATACGCCATAAAGGAAACTATATTTCAAACAAGGTGTCTTCTATTTCTGACTCCCTAATGTCTATTGGAAATATTACTATGAACACAAGCACTTGCAGTGTAATATATTGGTTGAAACGCAAACTGTAGCATGGTCGTTATCACTTTCTTATGTATAGCCCCATACTACCACTAATTAGTCACAAAAAGTAGTTTCCATTTCTAACCCCTCCAAAATTAAACCTTTTTAACGGAGAACATGGATTCTTTACTTCTGCACAGCGAGAGATGGCGTATTTTTCATAAATATCGCATCTAAACTTTCTGCAAAGGTGGTATAGCTATTTTGAATGTATGAAAACAATCTGAAGTATACGGCATAGTTCAGATCTGGTTATTTGTTAAATACTTGCCAGTACCCCAGTCACACTGAATATGACCCTTGGTTTTACAACAGAATTATTCTTTATACTTACAAAACCGAAAAGAGCGTTACAAAATCGTCATTGGTTTGAACATAGGAATCTGCTACTTAGAATTTAAATAAAGAACGTTCAACGCATGTCATGTCAAAAGTATTGAAGTCCATCTAAAACGCTCTTTTTTAGCGTATACATTGACACTCCACCGTCACTGATTTAGAAAAATTACTCAGATCAAGATTTTAGCGTTCGTGAAAAGCATTGCACGTGCGCTTCTACATTTATCTAAACAACCCACACGTCCCTTGACCTAAACAAAATCAAGTAGGGCTTTCTTTTCTTACATAAAGCTAAAAAGTTAATAGCAAAAATAGAGCAGAATCTCCAAGAATTGAGCAATCTCAGAAACTGTGATTACAGAGTGGGAGGAAGCGTTCCTGATATAAACCATTATTTTAAACTTTGAGGGCTGCCGGTTTCGAAATGAAATAACTTCCTCTGAACATTGCTTTAGCTATGAATCCTATCGCTTTGTTTAAATCACAACAAAGGTCAACCCACGATAACTTTGAAGATGATTTTGATGATTGAAATATCGAGTGTAGCCCTTCCAAGAAAATGAAAGAGTCATAGCGGCTTTAGTGATCGTGGGAGTATGAGGTATGTATTCGCCTTTTGTTAATAAATAATAGCTTTTCATGGTGACCAACACCTCCACCTCCCATTCATTCATTTGCAGGTTTCAACGTCCTATGCCCAAAGTTATCGTAGTGGAACTAGCCGGTGCTTTTGTTAAAGGCGACAAATCGCCAACTGGGAGATTTTGTTACCACAGAGGCGAACAACATTCATTGTTTGCGACTTTTATAACCACAGTTGGACAAGACAGCGAAGACTTATTGTCTTATATTTGACCTAAGGACTACACTATGCGACTGTGTGCACAATTTCTTGGAGGAGACGCATGACCCAATCTGTGACTCTGTAATTATCTACTCATTAGTGAAAGCTCGCCCCAGAATGTTACATCTCCGTGCAAAATCCCCCTTCTGCAAATGGAAGGGTCAACATCTGTTTGTCATATTTACTCATGGTGCAAAAGCAGATATCTTAAAATAAATTGCTTAGATCAAGCAATATCAGTGATTTTTGTACCCCGTAGTAACTCCGGCAGCCACCCCTGGGGATGTCTCTCCGCTCACCATGAGATACGATGAGAGATTGCAACGTCTCTGCTACATTCAAGAAATGAGAAATATCGCTAAAACCTTAAAACGGCTTCTTAAAGAAGGATTTACAGAGTAGAATAGATCAACCCTTCAGAAGTTAAAGTTACGGAGGAGGAGTGGAGGTGCTTTTTGGGAGAAAAAAAGACTAAAAGATGGGAAAAGAGTTCACACAATCAAGGGGATGATGGAACAGCTTTGGGTGCTTTCCATCGCTGCAAGGTATTGATTTCAAAGTGATACTAAACAAGCGAGATGAGGAAAGATAAGAAACTGTAGGTACTTTCGTAATAAAGTTAGATGAGAGAATATCATGTACAAGACGAATGTAGGGTTTCAAAAAAGCAAGGAACAAATACGCCAATTACTAAAAAAGCCTTGCCACAAGTTTATTTCCAAAAGCAGAGGTTTTCTAAAAATGAAGACTAAAGTGTATTTAATGTAATTCATGAACAAAATGAGTTGATTGATTTAAATTGATGATAAAAGAGTATTAATTATGGTGATATGATATGCATGTACAGAATATATGGGGAAAGTTACTTAACAAAAATACAATATGCTCCTGACGGTAGCTCAACCCCGGATTCTTACTTTCATGCAATGATAATTCACCAACTGAGCTTTGTTGGCTTGCATGACAACATTCTCAATTTCTGTTAGTTACTTCATCATTGGTTTCCAATCCCCTTTTAATGGAGATCAACATAGCTCTACACGACATCTGTCCATCCAAGCCAAACTTACTATCTGTCGAACCACTGTTCCGTTCATTGAATTCCTTTGGCTGGCAAACACACATCAGCATCGGCAAGACATGGCATCAGAGAATTCCTCGACGAGGATTAATACAGTAATGACACCTTTAAATACATGTTGATTCAAGTTATTCTTGCACTCAGGTAGATTAGAAACGTGACACTCGCATGTTCCAGGTGCTCCCTGTCAAGACGACAACTGAGTATCCTGTTTAGTATACGTTCTATATCTGCGATAACATTGTGTGCTCGATGGTATAATGATGATAACTAAATGTTTCATGGAAAATCTTTGTTTTTAGTTTAAACAATAAGATTTGAGATAAATATCTTTCTATTGGTAGCTGCTTTAGTAAAAAATTGTAATCGATATTGAGCATATCAACAAAATTAAGGATGTGGGAGAAAATCTTTTGTCAGTCAACATTTGTCAGAGAACATTTTTTCCTGCTACAAACTACGTATCCAAAGAATTAATGTTTTTGAATACTTCGGCTGTTACTGGAAAACCTTCCTTAGCTTGGCTTACCTACACAGTGTGCTAGATAATGAGAAAGCTAGGGAGATGTCTTAACTTATCAGAGAAAAGTAGTAACGCATAACAGTACTTAATCGAAGTGATAGTGGCATGATTTGGGTTCTGCATCACACAAATCGAATATGATTGCATCAGCCTATATTTTTTTCTTGGTAAGGAAATGATAAACGGATAAAAACGTCGAAACTTCTCGCGTGTACAAAGACTGTCGTGTACCGTCTCCTTTTATTTCTCTTTTTTTTCACAACAAGAACTAGGACCACTACAGAAACAACAACAACAACAACAACAACTACTACTAC
>JAAAKL020009596.1:0-14967 GCA_010016065.2 Carybdea cf. marsupialis auct. non (Linnaeus, 1758)
TGTTACGGCTTATTTTGCCCAAGAATGCCTTTAACACTATTATCATGATAAAAAATACCAGTTATCCACAGCCAATCAACATTTTCACAATGGCCTCCAGTCGTGGCCTCCAGCTGCATGTTGTCCAGGCCTGTTATTTAGATCGCCCTGTGCAGAAACCAGAAATGATATAGCATACGAAAGTCATGTGTGGCAAAAACGAGATAAGCATCCAGAAGCTGTCGTTTTGTTAAAATAAAAAGGGGGACTGTCACAAAGATTATCGGAGAAGGGTTGAGAGAATTTTTCGAATTTACACCCCTGTTGACATAGTGGGGTAGATCTAGGAGCCTTGTGCCTTTTGGTGTTTATAACTAGGGGCCCGCATAAATACATACAAAATATCGGCATTAAAAAAATCTGGGTTTTTAAGATCAAAAACAGAAAAATAAAATAAGATTCATAGTTCTCATCAGTCGTTTACTACCCTGTTTCTGCCCCATTCACCCAAACTAATTTTCTTTGGGATAAATCAAATTATCTTTCATGAATTTCATAGGGGGAGGGGTTGTTAGGGGCGAACCGTTGTTTAAATAAAAAATCTTACATGAGTGACACATTTGTGCGCAAAAATGAAGGAAACGCATTCATGGTGGCTGAGGCCCTGGCTTTCCCCATTTCCCATTGAGGATAAAAGCTTCAACCTTTTTAATAATCAGTCATGCACTGGTGTCACGCAACTTTTCGAGCACTAAAAAAAACTTTGAGAATTTTATTTATTATCATTCCTTTTCTGTTCGTTTTTAACACAAAATGAAACCATATCATGAATTAACAGCTAATACTTTGTGCAGTTCCGCCACACCCAGACCACGCCTATAGATAAAGATTAATTGATTAATCGATTAATCGAAAAAAATTTGTCCAACTAATCAAATAGTGATATATCGTGCTGTGGACAGCCCTACTCTGAACCAATCATAATCCTTAAATAAGTTATAAGCCATAAGTCATAAGCCACCTGAAAAAGTTTCACAATTTGAATGAAAAATTTGAGCCAAAAACAGCCTTTCAATGTGTGGCATGTCACGACATGAAGCAATTGTTTCAGATTCAAGATAGCTCCTGCAGTCAACATAACATGGACATCCTCAAAGCGGTTGAAGAAGCGGTGAATGTTTTTGCAGTTTAGTTTTCCTAGTAGAATTCGGAAGTTGAAGAAAAGAACCACTATAGCACCCTTTTCTAGTCATCATTCATCAGCCATGGCAAACTTAAACTGAGTAAGTGGCCCTTGGATTCTGACAACGTGGCCGCGAGACGATAGATTGAGCGAAGTTCATGAACAACAGAGGCGATGACGACATTTCGAATTCTATTCGTGAATGCACCATTGGGATTTCAAAACCCAATAACAATCTTTGCAGATCTTTAATCTTCCGATGAATCCCCAGATCGTAATTGTTCTTCGTAAGGTAACAAACAGATTTACTTTGTTACAGCGATTGGGAACGGTAGGCTTAATATGGACAGCGTTGAGCGCCAGATGTTTGGAATCAGGGAATCACATTCCCCTACAATCGACCAAGCCGACAAACTGGTGGGACAAAACTCGATTACTTCGGCATTGCACTTCAGGTATTGATAGGAATGTTCCCTACTCTTGAGGCAGGGAAGGCTAATTCATACTATTTTATTTGTTTAGTTTTAAGATCAAAGCATTTCATCAATCACTTTCAATAACAGCAACGCTGCAGGCACTTAGCCAGAACATCGTTGTTTTTTTTGTCGTTTTCCTTGGGGAGAAGGGGGAGGCCAAACTCTTTCATAGGGGAAAAATCTGCTTTTTGGGCACAAGGTGACAGGAAATCACCTTTCCACTCGGCTGTTTTCTGGGGGGAGAAGGTTTCTCTATTTGATATTTGTCCTCTTATGCTCTGAAAATACAATATTCATTTACGAAATTTTTAGATAATTATCTGCTTATTAAAAGTGAAGGCCTCGGTGACAGTGCAGTTTGGTTTTTTCATACACTATCCTGGTAACCATCGAGAGGCTGTGGTCATTGCGAGCGCGTATTGCATTATTATCATCTATTGGGATGCTCAACCTAGTTATCTTCTGTCATACAAGAGGAAAGTAAAGTTGATCAATACACCTGCGGATTAAACTACCTTTTTTCTCAAGTTTTCCTCTAAATGAGCGTGGTCTACGAGACAATGCCTAGTGCATCTCCCATGCTTGGTCATTCACCCTCTTCCAAGCCACTGTCAGATTTTAGGCTAGATCCGCCCCTGCAATATATATATACAAACAAGTATTGATACCGTTGCTAGAGTGCTTGATACAACAAGGTAGAGCTTAATACTACAAAGCAGTAGTTAAAAAGGAAAAGCGAAATACCGCAGTTACCTTAGGTTCCAAGTGTTGTCTGCTGACATTCTACTATTAAATTTACCTCACATCATGGTCATCTTCCACCACCAACTTTCTAGATGTTACAGTCACCAAAAAAAGGCATACTTTGGTCACAGATATTTTCACCACGCCCACTCACACCGACCGGTATTTAAACGCAGATTCATTCCATCCACATCATATCAAACGCACCATTCCATACAGCCAGGCCTTACGACTACACCGTACCTGCTCGGAGGAAGTAACCTTTGATAAACGATGTCAAGAGCTACAAATGTGGGTACTACGGAGAAAATTCGACCATCATACCATAAAACAAAAAATTAGAAGACAAAACCAGAGAGGCAGCTCTAAGTCCTAAGAAGAAAAGTAGTGTGATTGATAGGGACGTACTTATCCTCACTTACCATTCGGCTCTAAGTCGTAGTGTCCACGACATCATCTCTTCCAATTTTAACATTATAGCTAGTCATGAGGAGTATCGCAGTATTTTTGGTAGGCCGCCTATAGTCGTATACCGCAATGCTCAAAGTTTTGAAAAACAAATTAGTTCGAACCAAACTTCACTGGGAAATCTGTGAGATCAGCTATGTTGGATTTAAGGGAAGGTCTAAATACGCAGTATGCCCTCTCATTAAGGAGACCAAACCGTTTTTCACCAACCGAATAAGCACACGGACCTTTCAGATTCGAGTTGGTCCTCTTCGTTGCAATTCAAAATTTGTAGTTTATCTGCTAGAAAGTAAGACGTGCGGGAAACACTACGTGCAAAGCACCAAAACGGCTTTTAGGACTCGTGTCAACAATTATAAATCTGCAGGCTTCGAACCCCTCCATACACTGCTGTGAGTCAACCAAGACTTCGAGAAGAACAAACGCTCATCGAACCCTATGGCAAACATGCACTCCACCCATATTTTTAGGATTTTTACTAGTCGTTAGGTAACAGACTCTACGTAATCCTCCTTTAATATAGGAATTTCAGTACAACTATTTTCTTTGTTTTTGTATTACTAAGGAGAATTCCGAAAAATTCCGTTGTTTAGATTAACTGAATAAATTTTATCGTAACGGTTCCTTCATTTGTACACATGAAGAAGGTTGTCTAACCGAAATCTATGGCATTTTTTAGTTTATAAATTGATACTTATAATTATCCTTTGCTTAGCTCCATGTTGGATTGGCTATCCCTCTGATCTGAACCTGTAAAAGAAGCTCCCTCCGCACCTTTTTGATCTAAATAATCAATTTGGATAAACTTTAAGGAAGTCAAAAGAAAGCACGAATGATAAACTTATTTCACGAGACGAGCATCTTAAAATCAAACCATCTAGTCTACGGATTGGAAACGTTCCTAATGGATAGAGATTCCATTTTCGTTGCTACCATTGTCAATGAAGACAATAGCTGTCCCATATTTCTAACGATCTCGATTATATGAGCGAGGTAGTGACACCAAATCTTGGCACCGACTATGATAAGAGGGTCAAAAAGCGCTCCCATACTATTCCCTTGCTATTACTGATTATCTCAATTTTCTATTAGAGATACAGTTTTTTCACTTCAGTCAATTCATCGTCTCATTGGGATGGATAATACCTTAATTCGAGTGCCACCAGCCTCTTAGGCGTAGATAGCTATTTATTACAAACATGACACTAGGATCAAATTTCGTCAGAGATATAGATGATGGCAGCATCATCCACGTATATCATCTCTTGCACCCCCCTTCAAGTTTAAAGAAAGGTGTTAGTATCTATTGGAGGCCAGCCACTCAGTGCAATGTGACATGATCTTACAGAGACAGCCACTAGACCCATTGATCTAACTGAAGCCTAATGAAAGTTTCCAAGCATCATCAAGAAGAGAAGGTTCTAAAAAGCCAGATTGTCTTATTTAACTCAAAGCTTTTTCAGATTTGATTATTATGAAATTCGAGGAAGGGCGAAGTATCCATATCTGTCTATCTCTGCCAACGGAGAAAAGTTTATTATTTTCACCACTTTACGAAGATGGGTAACAAAGTGTGAACTGTATCGTATTTAGGACGAGTCAATGCATGGTCTCACGCATGGAATAATCCAAAATCAAATTGACAGACTTTGTATAAATTCAAGAAATTTAAAAGGTAATAATAGTCAGGAAGTAACCTAAATAGGTTTTCTTAGCAAAAAAATGTTAAATTTTCTCTGGGAGCACCCTTAAAGCCCTCGAACTTTTACTCTTGGTCAGGCCCCTTAAGAGTTTCTCTGATTTGTTTTTTCTGTGTGAATGCTTTTGTGTGTGATGGTAAAACGTGTTGCTGTGTGTATGCAGTGGGTTAAGGGAGTGGATCAAGGAAAAACATTTGTAAATATTAACCTGAAAACTTCTCCATGCGTGCCTCCCCCCTCAATAAAATACGACTATTTACAATTTTAGTCAGTATAAATAAACTATTCAGCCTTTCATTTCAGTTACTCTATAAAAACAATGAAGAATATAACAAAACAAGAAGCAGGGATTATTTTCATGCAGTTATCTCCATTTATCTGGAGGCAGGGCTTTTGAGAAAAGTCAAAGGCCCCAGAGTGAAACAGTGATAGGACCCCTAAGACTTGACTGACAATATTCTCGCAACCATAACCTCCATACTGTTGCACATAAAACTCTTAAGACCTTTTCCACCCCTACAGACGATACTGCTTGAGTAAGATGCTATTGTCACTTACAAAATCTTGTACATTATTATCAGACAGTTTGTTATTTTATCCCAAATTCTCGAGAAATTCTAACGTTTGATGAAAACATTGTACGTTTCTGTGGTGTATACGTTTAAGTGGTATACTTTCAATTATCGAACCTTTGAAACTCTTTGGACATTCTTACCATCTATTTTCTTATTTTAATTCCTTCATTATCAGTGTTAGAATTCGCATATTCGATACATTTTATAACATGAAGCTTATTTTCTTGCATCCTTTTCACCAGAGTCGTAGCAACCGGGGGCCGGGACACCCCCCGCTTTTAGCCATGTCTTTGTTATATACGAATTGAATGAGTACATTTTGTTCGTTTAGACAAGGGCGTGCCCGCCTACCGTAAGGTCCTGGTTGCTTATTAAATGTTATGGTGATATTGATTTGATCTTACACTCTCAACTGATCTTCTTACTGCTAGTAATAGTATTATATTCTTCTCCACACCACTACAAATCCCATGACTGCATGACATATGATGTGATCAAAACAATCAGCCATCTTGCATGTGATTCATGGGTGACTTCCGGTTAATGGCCACTTCTTTTGGACGAAGTGAAAATTAGTTGTATCATTATCACTGGAAACGGCCATCGACAGGGAAGATTGTGTACTGACGATCGAGGATCATACAATAAGGAAATAAAATCAAAGAATCGATAACTTTAGCAAAGCAGACTAAAGCAAGTGAGTCTTGGGTTGCAGAAAGACTGTGTCACTTTGAACATCGAAAATGAGCCTGTTTCCTTTACTCTTCACTCTACTTGCACTGCAGTGTCAGGGCCAAGGTGCAACTATCAGGGCTGGAGAGCCTCAAGTTGGAACCGTTCCAGATGAGAAATGGGGATACGTTGATGTTCGACCGAGTGCGCATATGTTCTGGTGGTTTTACGGAGCTCAAGTACCAGTAGCTAAAAGAGATCGAGTTCCTGTAGTGATTTGGTAAGGAAATCGGTTGATTTATTCTTATCATGTTACCATAGTGAGATGTTTTGGCTGCATTTTGATATCATATCGATATTGGACATGTATTTTCTCTGATATTCAGTTAGGGGGAGGGGGCACTGGCAGTCGCATCAAGGCTGAGCTTAGGGGGCTGTTGTTCGATAGACTGCGAGGTGATAAGCTAGCTAACGATCCCCTCTCTATATTCTAGTTCCAATAAGTTGGACTTTAACGTCCATATCATTTAAAGGCCGTAGAAAGTCATCAGGCTGAGGAATAGATAAAGGGCATTTGAAAATTTAATAAGCATGATAACTAGACAACGATGAGGGCTGGGAAGAGAGAGTCCTTGGGTTTGAAGAAAGATGCGGATTTGCATTCATGTACTTATAAAAAGCCGTAGTTCCTAATGTGCAAATGGCTACAGCATCACAAAAGATCTGATCTGAAATTGGTCAGGCTTTCAATATTATTTCAGCACAATCTTCCCACAAGAAACAGAAAGAAAAAGTGAATGCGTGTATATGATATGTACACCTCCTGTAGGAATGCCTCACTGCTTATCAGGAGGTACGATGAGAGATTGTCATGTACATACATGTACGTTTTGTTGTACTCCTACCCATGTTGAAAAGGCGCATTGTGAGTTATGAATCTCATTAGGGCCTACAGCTTGAAGTTTTGTTGAAATGGGATCTGTGGCAGTTACATCTTAAGTTAGTCTGCTTCTTTTCTTTCCTTGTTGGGATCAGTTTAGGTTGTTTCTGATAGTTCAAACATAGCATCAGGTAACAGGTCCAATGGTCTTATTACAGAGACACCAAATCCTTATTTTCAAAGAGATAATGCCTTGTATTTTAAGTGGTAAAATTTTCCACTCCATGGATCATGGAGTTGCAGATTTAGAAGTAAAATGTTATATAATTAGCCTTGTACAGGTATAACATATTGATGCTTTAGCATGATATGATAAGGAATTTCGCAATCATCATCACCATCATCATCATCAGCTTAATGATATTGAAGAATCTTATTGAAGGCATAATGTCTATGTTTATCTTTTGTCATAGAATGTTATTGACCCAGGGTATTTCTTGAAGTTTTGAACAATTTGTAAAGCTTTCCTACATTTGAAGATGTTTTTTGAAATGAATTTGTTGTTTTAGCTGCTCTGGAGTTATTGATTACAAGTTTACATACTAAGCCCATAACTAGAGAACAGCTGTTTGTAATTATAATTTGGTAGTGTGCAAAGAAAATACAGACAATGCATACAGGTTGACAAGACATAATACCAGATAGAAGTGACATGAGTGCTGTATATCAACAATTGGCATGTGTTCACCTGTGTAGGAGCCGTTCAGAGATAGAATATGTGACAGAGGTCTTCATATGGAAGAACAGGTAGATTTTACAATAACAGTAAGCAATTATATACTGTACTGACAACTCTCACTTCAGATGTGAGATACTGGAAACTGGATGTACAAACATTTTCTGGCTTAAGTCTAGGCATATAACATAATTTTGTTGAAAGATAGGCATGAAGGTGTTGGTAGCCATAGTATGAAAAATCAAGTTTCCATCAAATGTGGTATTTCTGGCTGAACTTACCAATGTCATTCCCCAGGTATGATAAACAGTAAATATCATCCAGTTTTAACTTTAGAAGGAGCTGAATTTACAAAAGGCAGACCACAGGATGAAGGATATACATAGGACTGCAAATATTGGTCTATATTATAACATTTACAAAGGTAATTACATGGATGTCAAAAGTTTGCATCGCTATTTACTCTAAGGTGGAAATCATCACTTGTGAAAAACACATTTTCAGCCCAAGATGTTTCCCACCTAATTCTCATTCCAATATTTCTGAGAAGTTATGGTACCTATGAGCAAATTATAGCTCCCTCCTGCAAGAAAGTTTGTGAATTAAGTTTTTAGCTAATAGAGAACCTCCAAAACACACCCCAAGTGATGTCTGAAATTAATTTCTGATCTTCAATTTTCAACTTTTAGGATACAAGGGGGGCCAGGAGGATCTGGCACTGGCTTTGGTAATTTTATGGAAATTGGTCCATTGGATGTTACCCTGAAACCACGACCATCAACTTGGCTGAGAGAAGCTAATTTATTATTCATTGATAATCCAGTGGGGACTGGGTATAGCTATGTAACAGATGACTCTGCATATACTACAAATGTTACGCAGATTGCTGAAGACTTGTTGGTGACGCTCAAAGCCTTCTTTAATGTTAACCAAATTCTTCGAAATACCCCACTATTTATCTTTTCTGAGTCCTATGGTGGGAAAATGACTGCTGTGTTTGGTTTGCGCCTATACGAGGCTGTGCGAGATGGGGAAATTGAATGCCGTTTTGATGGTGTTGCCCTGGGAGATTCATGGATATCTCCTGTTGATTCTGTATTGACATGGGGTCCTTATCTGTATCAGGTGAACTTGCTTGATGGGAAGGACCTTGGAAAAGTTGCTAAGGCTGCTAATGCAACAGTGCAAGCAGTCAATTCGGGGCTGTACAATGTAGCTACTAAATTGTGGGGAGAAACAGAAGATGTCATTGATGCTGTTACGGATCATGTCAATGTATACAACATTTTGCAGCACAATACCGCTGCTTTACCAAAGCTATTGTTTTCTTTAGTCGGTGGAAGAAAGGAGGAGCATAATCGGCAGTACCTTCGTCACATTGCAAGGTACCATGAGGATTCTTTAACTGCACTTATGAATGGAGCTGTGAAGGAAAAGCTTGGAATCCCCAAAAACGTTGTTTGGGGGGGTCAGTCGGGGAAAGTGTTCCAATACCAAAGTGTTGAGTTTATGAAGCCAGTGACTTCTTATGTTAGTAAGTTGCTGAGGAACTCAGTGCCTGTAACAGTGTACCAAGGCCAACTGGACATGATTTGTGATACAGCAGGAGCAGAGCAGTGGATTCGGAAACTGGATTGGCCAGGACTGGAAGAGTTCCTCAACATTAACAGGAAGCCATTATACATTACAGGGGCCACAAAGAAGAATACAGCAGCTTTTCTTAAAGCTTACCCACCACTGACATTGTATTATATTATGAAAGCAGGGCACATGGTGCCTTCAGATGCCCCAGAAATGGCACTTGAAATGCTTCATCAAGTTATTAAAAATTCCTCCTAGTGTAGAGAAAGATAGGAGTGTAGAACTTTTTTTCTTTCTTTTATTTTCATGGACAACTTTGTGATTTGACTTGTAATCATGAAGATGTATTGTAGTGCAGGTAGGAGCAATCACGTTGACTCTCTACGCTTTTCCCTTGCCCAATCCAAGTTTTGATAAGTCCATGTGCATATAACTACCAACTGAAAGGATTGTGAATTTATGATGTCAACATGAGGTAAAGGCTGTGAGTGTTTTACACATTTGAAGCAACACACTCGATTGTTATTGCTGATGATGAAAATTGGTGATTTGATGAAAATTTGCGTCCATGTTGTAAATGCATTGCTCAATAGGTTTTACTTGAATGTTGTTTTGTTAAACGTTCACCTTAATTATTTGTGGAACTTTCAAACTTATTATTTGAAGCAACTCCCTTGGATACAAGCAGAAAGGATTATAGAATTTGCTAGTCTTGTCTTTCTAGATAATTGTTTGATTTCATTATTGTTACAATAAACAGGATTAAGAGGTATCACACCTTTTCCTTCCCTATCAAGGGAATTCATATTAGCTCATACATGTACTATGATGGTGTGTTTAACATTTAGGAAGGTAGTCAGTGCTTTACTGTTTGAAGTTGTTGAGCTTTTTACTCATTGTTTACAATATGAGAGGGATGAGAGTTGGGGAACAGTATGAAATGTGGTGATTTGTGTTGAAGTTTTCAATTTGTGTTGTTAAGGGTGTGTGTTTACTAGTTCAATATTAAAAAAAATATTTTGATCTAAACGCTCGTAGTATCAATTGCAGTGTGTAAAATCTGTTGTAATTAGTAGAGAATCAAGTTATCAAATTTAGATAGCGCGAAGTCATACCAAATTTCGATTTCGTAAGGTAGTTATATGTTTTGCATAACAGAAAGAAAACATAAACACTGGACATATAATCTGAGTAGCCCACCAAAGCAACATTAATTTGACATTCAAAGCCATTTATGGTCATATCAATTGGGTTTGTTCCTAACATAATATCTGTAATTTCAAGTAGTAACATATTTACTAAAAAAAGTAGTTCAGCTTTTGTTACCTCAGTATTATGATGATCTATCACGATATTGACAGGAGGGTTAAGGGTGCCTTTTTGTCATGTTTGTATTTCTTTGAAGATAAAGAGTGTTAAATGCAAAGCACAGATGAATTGTCAAATCTTAATAGATTCGTTTCACCATATCAATATCTGTCTTTGCCCAATTTTCACAAGAGCAGTTGTTACAGGTTACATCTTAGCCCACATCCAGAGAAATGGCTTTTTAAAATTCTTGGAGTATTTTCTGTAGCTGGCATTCATATTACCTTTTTTATTGCTTATGTTGTTTTTGCCTTTTTTGCTTTTGTTGTTTTTTATTTTCGTCTTTTTTGTTGCCTTTGTTGTTGTTTATATTTTTCCCATGTGTGCTGTTTTTGTTTGGTTTCCTGCTTTGTTGTTATTTTTGTCGCAGGGTCATCTGTTGATATTTGTTTGTTTTCGGCTTTTATGCTGTCTTGTCATCTTTAGTTTTGCTTTCTTTTCTTTTGTTATGATTTTGTCGATGTCTGAAAGCTTAGGGCACACCTTTATTGTTTCAGAAATATGAATCTTTCCCATAGTTTTATTTTAACTGTTTTTAGATTGATTCTTAAACGTGTCTTGTATAGTAATTACTGAAGTAGACACACGAGGTACTACCATTGATCTTTAAAAGCACTGGATCAAGCATATTCCATCTCAAAACGAGGTCAGTCTTCGAACACCATTTTGGTCTCAATCAAATATGCTTATAAACAATATTACGCAGCACTGGGGAACTTCCCGCGTTATTTTGACTTTCGATGGTTTTCCAGAACACTCTTTTCGCAGTTGGAAACAATGGGAAGCTCGATCCAGTCTTTTTTAGAGATCAGTGTATACCATTGTAGCTGCTATACCAGTTTGTTGCATAGAGTGCATAACTGCATCTAGTTTGGTACGTTGGGTCTTCCGACCATGTGTAGGTCACGTGAGATTTTATACTAATATTTCCGATAAAAGTACCATAGCATTTCCAGAACCTACGTATTTATATTTCAATCGTTTTGTGATATTTGATTAATTTCTATTTTGGTTAATTGTAGTCTACAGGAGTTGTCAAGAGGAAAACCCCATAAAATCCAAGTCGATAGGATGAGAACTATCTTGTTTAGGTATCAATTTAAGTAATTTGAAAGCAGCAAACTGTTTGTAGTTTATCGTTATTTCACACTTTGCCGAGGAAAACCACGAGTGCTGCTTGATTGGCCACTTGTCTCGTTGTCAATGCGTTTGTAGAGTTAAGCTTTGTAGGTCAAGTTCAAGAATGAAAAGCATGGACTCAATTCATCAACCTTCTGCTTGCTCGGAAAGGTTTACCAACCGGGCGAACTGGAGACCCCATCCATCTATATAATCATACTCAAATGAAAGACTTTTAATGACGTGGTTTGGCTTGTCATCATTTAACGAAAGCCACAACCCCCTATTATCAACCTAATTACCATTTTGGTCTCCTTATTGTATCTAGTACAAAGCGATAAATTTATGACATCGTTCTGTCTCATAAACAGGATCGAGTCTCATTAAGCTTTTCAAGAATCCATTTGCGTTGGAGCAGAAAAACCCAATACTTCGTTAAGAAAGAACCTGTCTTTTCCTTAAACCCTGAACGGTCAAGTCACCTACTTGGTTATTATTGGTGACAAAACCCATCCGTATCCTCGCTCAAATTTCTGGATGGCGCTCATCCCAAAATATGTCGGGGTTTTTCTTTCCTTCTGTTGCGATTTTCTTCCAATGTTTTATGATCGGAGAACTATAGGATAAAAGCATTTTTGTGTGCAAGAACGATCTTACTTTTCGTAAAATTCTTTTTCTACATTACAAGATGGCCCTGGAGTGTCTGGTACAAGGGGGGGTGGGGGAAACGTTATGGAAATTTGTCCCTTGGATGTAGACCCGAAACCGTGTAAGTTCACTTGGTTGCATAAGGCAAACCAGCTGTTTATTGATAGCCCAGTGCGGACTGAATGTCGCTATGTCACTGATGACAAAGCATACACCACTGATGTTACACAAATCTGCGCAGATATGCTTGCATTTCTTAAGTCATTTTTCCACAGTCGTTTGCCAGGTCTGAGGAATGCACCACTTCATATGTTCTCAGAATCGTATGGTGGTACAGTCACGCCAGTATTTGGCGTTCTGCTTTATCGGGCGCTGAGGGATGGAGAATTCCCGTGTCGCTTAGACGGAGTTGCTTTAGGTGATGCATGGATATCGCTTGTTGATTGTGTTCGCACAAGGGCACTATACCTTTATTAGATGGAAAAGATTTGTTAAAGGTGACTCAATACACTAGTGCCACTGCACGAGCAATAGGCAACCATCAATACCTAACGAGAGCAAATCTCGACTCGGCAACGCGGACAGTAATTCATGTCACTGACAACATTCATAGGATGGTTGTTCTGCAACACAACGTTCCAGATTTCCCCCAGTTATTCCAGTCAGCGTTACTTAAACGCTGTAATCTGGAAAAGTACCCTAGTAGCAGGTAGTATGATATTTTTAAAATTTGAGGAAAAGACCAGAGGTAAACCTGACCAATTTGATATGTCAAGTTGTAAAAGCTTTTGATGTGTAGAAATTATGAAATTATAATTAATTTATTATCATCTGATATCGCTAAATGGTGGTTAGGTCAGAAGTCAGTTTTAACTAGTGGAGAAAGTGGTTTGCGATTTTATTTCCAGTCGTGGTTTCTGTCCATGATGTAGGTGTCCATAACTGTCATTAGCTCTCTCTTCTGCCTCACTGTAGTAATCAGTCTGTGGATTCGGATGAGGGGGTCGGGGTTCCAAATTGTTATAGAAATAGCGAGGATCTTCTTCGATTTGTCATTGAAATTCTGTGCATGGAAGTTATCAATATGCTTGACATATTGTGGAAAAAGGTGCATTTTATAGGCCTCGAGGTGGATGGGAGATTTTGTAAGCTTTATGATAGCCATGAGATGGAGAGCGTGGACCATCTGAAACCTCTACAAAATTGTAGTACACAACGGAAATGTGTCTGTAAGAGAGAAAAAAATTGTAGTAGTGGAATGCTGAAGGTAATCGCATACTTTGATTTTACCCTAATGGGTACATGATAGGGATGACGATTGATAACTATAATTATAGACGATGCCAGATATGATGATTAAACTGAGAAGCAGATTAGCAGATAAACTACTTCAGTGACTTGAGCTGATAAAAGTTCAGTAATATTCAAATATTTTTAGTGTGAAGAGGCCGTTTTAATATTTGATACAGGCAACCATGAATGTGAATCACTGTCTTGAAATTTTGTGACGTAGGAGACACTGCCATGAAATGAACAAGTCTATCTCAATATTGTCTCTACCTTGATTGTTTTGACGATGTTCCAAGCTGCTCATTGAATAGCGTGCTCAACGATGTTATCAATTCCTTTTCTTTTCGTCCTTTCTTTCTCCATTTCGCTTTATTAAAGTATTTTTGGTCGTTGTAGAAACATTCACAGTTCCTTCTGCAGTTTAAAGAAGTTACTATTGCCCTGCTTTTTTGTGATTAACCTATTGATTACTCATTGTTGAGAACACTGTGTTGAGAACCAGCTCCTTACCTTACCGGATCGGGCGAATTGCCCGCAGTGGCGGTTTTAAAGGATGCGGGGCCCTGGGCCGGAAACGTTTGTGGGGCCCAATGACGTCATGCATTGCAAGGAAGTTCAGACATGATCGTACTGCATAAGTTCCAGAGACATTTTATTCTTTCCAGGGGATACAGTTTCGAGTTTTCACTTACTTCCATGATATTGATATGGGCAGTTAGACACATTCTTTTTTCTTAGCATTGAGAGACGGGGCCCACTACAGGCGCGGGGCCTCGGGCCATAGCCCCGTCGGCTTCCCCCTAAAACCGCCACTGACTGCCCGGTTCAACTGAGAACCAATATGTCAACACATAATCAACAGATCTGTCCCCAAAGATCATCATTATATCACGAATTTTAGAGCATGTTCTTTAGGTTTATTGGACTTCTAAACACGTCTGCCTGACGATCGTAAATACGTGAAACTCGGAGTAGCAAATTTTCATATCTCATCTTCTAGTATCTCTCTATATTTTTCTGGGTCTATCCATCGTCATCATTGTTTCATCTGAACGTTCGCAGCATTTTCCCCAAAATTGATGAGTTACGATTATTTGCAAAAGAAAATCCATTTCAGGTTTTGTCATTTTCAGAGACCTGGCTAACAAAAAATATTGGCAGTTCTGAGATCAGCATCCATGGGTATTCTGATCCCATCAGATGTGATAGAAGTTTCTCTGATAATCCTGGTGGAGGTGTAGCTGTTTACATTAAAAATTCTGTTCCCTACAAAGAAATATGTGCAGTTAGCTGTGTCAACTTAGAAGCAACTGCAATCAAAGTCTCCCCTTCAAATAGTCCATCATTTATTCTAATGGTTGTATACCGTCCCAGCCCACAGTCTACTATTGATCCATTTATGTCTGAATTCTTGGAGAATGTACTAGACAAATCAAATGGTATTGATGATTTGATCATGATGGGGGACTTCAATTTAAATCAACTACAGTCTGATAGCATGACAAGGTCAATGGATGAAGTCTGCCAAATTTACAACCTGCACCAATT
>JAAAKL020009597.1:0-14967 GCA_010016065.2 Carybdea cf. marsupialis auct. non (Linnaeus, 1758)
TCGTTCGTATACACGGTTCAACATGTTGTGCTCAACAAGTTGTATCAACATGTTGCACCGTGTATACGGGCCTTTAGCAGACCCGTCTCACGAGACGCAGTCTTTTACCAAGTAGCTAAGAGTAAGGGCTTACGTCACAGTGGCGACGCATTCTTAGTCTTCTTGTGCAACTTTATAAAAATCTTATTATTTCATTTCCTTCATTCTCACTTCAATATCAATCCCCGGGCTTTAGACAGACTAAAGAACAGGATGGCAGTCCTTGCACGGTCATGTCACATGGCACAGAGAGGCTAGGAACTCGACGTCAAAAGTGGAGGCCTGGGAGCTACTATGATCACTAGAGAAAATGTGTTATCATTGAGACCACAATAACTCAGTTGTTAAACGAACACGACGCTACAGCAGGAGCCCTAGTTCATCATTTCTCAAAACTTTACGCTCAGTGTACGATAAAGCAACCAAAGCTAATCGAATACATGCTAAATTGTTTTTGAGAGGAAAATAGTTGAAAAGATTAGTTTGAAAAGATACTAGGGAAATATCATTGTTTTTTACTATCCCATTGGTAACAAAACATAGTTTGCATTTCTCTAGTCGCATCATTAGCTCCCACTACTTCACCGGTGGACATCGCATCCAGCTCTACGTAATTTTGCAGACCAGCGTCTCTGTGCCATGGGACCATGCCATGGAAGGGCTGTCATCCCGCCCATCATGCTTCTACCCCCCCCCACCCCAGCAGAAAGTTGTAAAGTGTAGTCGAAAAGAGAAGATCTTGAAATATTTCACTTTTCTTTAGAATCTCTTCAAACTTGATATATTCAAAATCCTCGAATACACAATCCATTTTATAAACTGAGCATCAAAATTTGCTTCATTAGTTGTCCAGCTGTACCCGAAATGCCACCGTAGACAACATGACAATCGCTTATAAATTTCCAAAGTCGACTAAAGCATGCTCACTTTTGTACTTGTATGTTGTAACCCAAATTCTAATATTTACGAAAGTAGTAAGGTATTTTACGGAAAAATCCAATATCGTATCGGTGCTAGGTGGTACCAGTTCTGAGACAGGAATGAAGTAGCCATACTGAAAATCCCTTACTGATCATTGCCTGATAAACCCGTCTTCTTCGCAATCCAATCTTCAAAGTTTTGTATTTTATCCCCCTCCCATTTCATCCCACTTTCCTTCCGTGCCGTGTATTGTAAACAATTTTTGGACACAGAATTTTTCTGTCTTTCTTTTTCACGTCTTAAGTTGTGCAAGTTTCTCCTGCGTTGCGTATTGTGCACCAACTTCCGTCACACATGTTTTCTCTCTTTCTTTTCAATTGCTCAAATTGTTTTCACTTTCTCCTATGTCGTACAATGCGCGCATATTTCTCCCACACACGTTTTTTTCTTTCTTTCTTTTCTTCCTTTCTTTCTGTCTTTCTTTTTTCTTCTTTTCTTTCTTTCTTTCTTTCTTTTTAATTGCCAATAACGTTATCATTTGCATACACTACAGAATAGTGCACATGCTTCCGTCACAAAAGTTTTCTTTCTCTCTCTTCCACTTCTGTTTTCCTAACTCCTTCCTCGCGCATTGTGCACAAATTTCGGTCACGTATCTTTTCTTTCTTTCTCTTCCACTGCTCTTATTACCCCCATTGGCTCCTACAACGTGCATTATGCACATCTCAGGGTCAGGTATTGCTTATTTCGTTCCCTAACACTATTTTTTCTTCCGAAGCGCATTAAATGCGTTTCTAGTAATGCTGAAGCATGCATTTCAAGCAATCCGTCTTGTTTCACGTCTTTGATCTAATGTACTAACATTTTAACATTAATACAGAGTAGCACATTTCCTTGTTATTTCGCAGATTAGCAATGAAATATTCTGTGTGTACCATATCGTGCCAATTACTTGAGCAGCCTAAGTTTTTATCATATGTTGGTGTCAAGGCGCAGGTTGGATTATAACTCCGTACAAAACATCATATACAATAAAAAACCCTTGTTTTGCCTACAACGAAAGAAAATGACACTCAAAAGATCAATTGGGCACAAATTCATGCACATTATCTACTTCTACAGATCAACGATTTCTACAATCGTTTTACTTCTTTCTTGTTCTAGCGACTGGTTCTTTGCTAGGATCATCTTAACGCTTCTTAAATTCCTCATCTTCACCCCGAGCATCCTCTACTGGCGCATCTTCGTCAAGCTCTTCCTCGGCAGTATCCTCTTCGATTGGTAGGTCTTCAACTGCCAATTCTTCAACATTCTCATCTTTTGATTTCGATTCTTCATCAGCCTCATCTTTTGATTTTGTTTCTTCTACTGTTTCCTGTTTAGGAGCATCTTCCGCTGCATCCTCTTCTTGAACTTCATGGTCCAAAGACTCCAACTCCTTCTCGTCTTGTTCATTTGAGTCTTTGCTTTCTTCCTCTGATTTAACGTCTTCTGCTCCCCTCTCTTCTGGCTCTTTCTTCTCAGTTTTCTCCTTTTCTTGTTCTTTCTTCTCTACTTCTTCCTTTTTAGATTCCTCCTTTTCTGGTTCCTTCTTTTCTGCCTCTTTCTGTTCTGATTCCTCTTTTTCAGGCTCCTTCTTTTCTGATTCCTCTTTTTCAGGCTCCTTCTTTTCTGATTCCTCCTTTTCAGGCTCCTTCTTTTCTGATTCCTCCTTTTCTGGTTCCTTCTTTTTTGACACCTCCTTTTCTGGTTCCTTCTTTTCTGACACCTTCTTTTCTGGATCCTTCTTTTCTGATTCCTCCTTTTCTGGCTCTTTCTTTTCTGATGCCTTTTTTTCTGGTTCCTTCTTTTCTGATTTCTCCTCTTTTGATTCTTCCTTTTCTGGCTCTTTCATTTCATTTTCAGTCATTTCAGCTTTTTCCACATCTTCAAACGAAACGTCTTCTGGTTCGTCTTTCTCTGCTTCCATATTCTCTTCCCCCTGTTCATCTTCTTCCGGCTCAACGTCCTCATTATCTGCTTCCTCACTTTCTGCTACCTCCCCATCGTCATATTCCATATCCTCTGACTCTTCCTGCTGATCCTCAAGAGCCTCAGGCTCCTCCGATTCCTCGTGTACTTGCTCGTCCTTTTCCTCCTCTCCCTCGTCTTTCTTCTTTGCTTCTCCTTCCTCTGGTTTATCTTTCTCTACTTCATTGCTCTTGGCTCCGTCATCCTCTATGGCCTCTTTGTCCTCCACCGGTTTGCTTTCCTCTTTGCTTTCTACAGCCTCTGTAACCTCTGCCTCTTCGTCATACACTGGCTCACCATCTTCATTTTCTACCTCTCCTCCATCGTCAACAGCACCTGAACCCTCAACGGCAGATTCATCGTCAACAGCACCTGAACCCTCAACGGCAGATTCATCGGAAGCAGCATCAGCTACCACAGAACCCAATTCCGGTTCTTCCTCACTGTAGTCTTCATCGTCGGACTCCGGCTCCTCTTCCTCATCTGCTTGGAATTCGTGGAATTCTACCTCGTCCTCAGGCAAAGCGGGAGAGTTATCATCATCGACATCAGCGGAATCGTCAGTGCTGTCTTCCACGTTTTCTTCACTCTCTACTGCACTAGTAACATCATTGCCTACGGCAGCCTTTTCGTCGCTTTTCCCAACAGCTCTTTCATCGCTCTGCGTAACTGCTCTTTCATCGCTTTCTGCCTTATCGATAAGGTTGTCTGCAACTTTCAGTATGGTCTCTGTAGCGGCGGGAAAGAAGAAATTGCAGAATCTGTTTAATTGTGAGAAGTGACTAGCATGGCTTTGGTAGCATTGTCAAAAAATACTAAGAGGTGGTAATTTCCTGTAGCAAAAGAGTCTACGGTGATATAACTGATGATTAAAACACAACATAACATAACCATAGTAACATAAATCAAGGTTATACGAGAGCATTCTAGAATTCTAAGGCGTTAAAAGACGCAGAAGCAAATCCCCTCTGGCTAAAGTCGAGATCTTATAAGATATACAGCATGAATCCTATTGGGCAACCAATAGAACTTCAATTTTAAATGGTGTTGAAACTACTGAGTAACTATCACACAAAACCTATTTTATACCGAATTTAAGTCATTGGTAAAAGTAATAAGGAAATGTTAACGCTACTTAGAAGGCCGCCAGGGAAGTGCTGTCGCGACAAGCTTTATCAGTAGCACAACTGAACTATGGAAACGATTCTCAACAATGCAAAGTTGTCTTCTCGTCGTGATGCGTAGTACAAATTGCTACAAATAAAAATGTTGCAAAAAGTTATTTTCCTATCCTCGACACACCAAAGACTACAGAAAGGATTCGCCTACGATCAGTAAATTTTAATTTGAAATTCTTGATATCTTACCCTTTTCCTGGCCAATCGGCGCAGTATAAACTGCTGTCACCACAGCAAGCAGGACAAGAAAAGATATCTTCATTTTCCTCGCTCGTGGCATACGCTGTCTTCGTTAAACAAATCGCTGTAAGTGTAAAGCACTCCACACCCAAACAAGATGTTCTGGGGGCACAAATGCAGTTCACTGATATAGATACTATTAGTAAGGCTCAGGCGCATTAATATAAAAAGATTTGACTTAAATTGTCTCCTTCTTTTGATCAATACAGACTTCGTGGTTTTCTATTGGATGGGCAACTCATGCAAAGAGGAAAATCATGTCACATACATTGTACTTATTACAATATTATTTTCAGAGGATTCAGAAAACAGTTCTATTTTTCACGGTCTATTTGTTACTTGTCATTATGTTCCCTATTTCCGACTGTTTGCTGTTCTTCTTTGCGGTTTATTCCTATCATACTCTTTATTGTTGCAAACACATTCCAATTTCTGTTTGCAAACGTAAGTTATTTCATATTTAAATTCAGTCTGGCCACAAGCTTCAATCAGACGTGACAACAGTTCAATTCCCGGCATTTCTATCTCGATCTCAGCAATTTCTTCACTTTGACTAGATCGTAGATAAAAGCTAATTAATTAGTTGGCGAGCTCGCACGTTAGTTAGCAGGTTGCTTAGTTTGTTACCTGATCAGTTTCTTGGTTCCTTAACCGCCTATTATTTAGTTAGTCTCATAATCAGATAGTAAAATATCAAGCTAGCTAGCTAGCAAGCATGTTATTTAGTTTCACATTCAAGTGGCTAGTTTGCTATTTGGATGCTTCATTTGTCAGTTAGTAACATAATTGACACAAGTAAAATAGCTATTAAGCTAGCTAGCAGGCAGATCAGTTAGTGCGTTTTGCAGTTTATTAGTTACTGAGTAAATCGTTAGTTAGCTAGTTAGTTAGTTAGCTAGTTAGTTAGTTAGTTAGTTAGTTAGTTCGTCAGTTAGTTAGGTAGGTAGTTAGTTAATCAGTATATGTCTTTAAAAGTAAGTAAGTTGATTGGCTAACGAAACAGTAAAGTTTCATAATTTCCTAATTACTAAGATAATTAGTTTATATGTTATTTACTCAATTAGTTATTTACTTAGTTTGTTTGTTTTGCTTGTTAGTTTTTAACATAATGACATAGAGGCTCATTTAGATAATATTCACAAAATCAGCATAAACAGCTTGGAGCGGATATCATGCCCAGTCTAATTGGTCTCCAAATACCATTGTCTGAGAGATCAAGTGTTAATGAAAGTCAAATTGTTTTTGAGCAAAGAGGATTTCAGTTGATGAGTTTGAAGAGATACTAGAGAGATTGAAATCAAATTACAATTTCAAATCCTTCAAATACAAGACTTTACTTAATCCTACTTCAATCAAAGTCCTTTCGAAAACCCCAAAAAGTCTTCTTCCGATCTAAATAGTATAATATCGAAAGCTTCAGTAGAATTACTCAAACCTTCTCTCTGCTCTGTCAATTTCTTACCCACGAGTTTCAATCTAAAACTATCCCTTAGTTTACTAACCACGAATCACAGATCGTGTATAATAGCAGGGCCGTAAATAGCGGGAGGAGAGATAGGAGGGAACTTTCCCCCCAGCCTCAGTCTCCAAATTGTTTGCTTAAAAATGACCGTCGGGTACATCGATCTTACCTAAGGCATGTTAAGTAATACAAGTTACTGGTGATAAATCCGCATAGCCCACACAGAAAAATGACAAACAACGATGTTACGCTTGGCAACAAAATTTTCGTGCCTCAAAGAGGTAGTACAGTGTATCCAACGTATCAATGACCCCTCCTTTACCCCATCCCCTTGAAAAAATTCCTAGCTATGGTCCCATTAAGGCTGATGCACACGCTACAATTTTGTCGGGCCAAGTCACAGGTGGTATGACGTAAGTCTACTGTATCTATATGACAGTTTAACCAGTCCTACCGTACACAATGTTTCCTTAACATCGGTGGCCTTACCTAAACATCCCAAACAAGTTTTGAAGTTGATTATTTAGAGGTTTAAATATCTTGAAATACTGATTTCTAACCCAACTTGAAGGCACTAACAGCTATCGGCAACATTATGTTCTCTCTTTTTATTACACATAGAGCTATAAACTTTGTTTACATTGTTGTTAATGCAGGGGTTAATGCAAACAAGGAACATTTCTGTTATCGGGCGTGTTTCAAGGCGGCTTATTATCCCTTAGTGACACCGCGATATTTAAATACTGTTTAATTTCCTGGTCGTACGTTGTGGCATTTTCAGAGTCGTCTTGATGAATGCTCAAAATAATCGGAAACATCCGACGCCCGGGCGTTTATTTCGACCCCAGTAATAAAATACTTTGACGTTGCTACATTGAATCTCGAACCTCCGACTGCCTTTTGATTCCTTCAATGTCTAAAGGTTCTTAAAACTGATGCTCAGTTACAAGAAGAAATATATCGGAGATTGCCAGAGTTACAACTTACGAGAACAAAAGCAGCTATATGTACAACGAGGTGCATCGAACACTGATTGCGCATCGCACTGCTTTGATGTTTCTGACTAACGAAAGCGTACTTCTCAATCACGCACAGATTAGATGTTTTGCCTCCGGAAGGCTTTCAATCCATAAATCTAATTCCGCGAAGCTCCTTTAGAAACCAGTCCACGCATCACTTGTTTATTGCGCCTATCCAACAGTTATTGTTTTTTATCGCTGTATGTATGTTAGAGCGGTTCACAAACACTCTCTCTTCTTCTCTTCAAGACACTATTCTAGAAATCACGACGTTTGCTCCTTTTCTCTGCTACATAAAGAGTGTTTCACGGTTTATTGGCGAACTGCACAACGCATAACAGAGAACTGAGGAATATACCGCGGGTAGAAAATATGTCTACCGGTGCATGTAATGCATTATTCTTGTGTCACGACATTTAGAATAAATTTGCTACGAAGATTGTTATCAATATTTATCAAACCTAGTCACATCCGCGACGCTAGACAATATTAGCACAGTAAAATTTATAACCGAAATTGGAAGGAAATTTGTGGATTCGAGAGTGCACATCACACTTATGCGCCTTGCATTTGCGCAGTTTGTCTCATGCAATCGAAGCAAATGGAAGATTTCCAAGTTGATACGAACTTTACACAACTATAAAAAGGCAGAGTAGCATGCATGATCTTATGAAAATCGAAAACAAGTTCTCACAGGAAATAATCGTGAGCACCCCACCCCACCCCCAACACCACCACGACCACCATTGGTGTCGTCTTGTGAGATAGTTCTCTTGCCTTCTAATCAACAACGTCGGATTTGATTGCACAAAGAGCTTCTGGTGACGTTCGGAAGGTCATCTAATCTGGTGTGGGCATTGCTCCAGCACTTGTCTGCAGGCAGTGCTTGATGAAATCACATCAGAGAGTTTCAGGTCAGGTGGAAATCAAGTCCTAATAGAGGACACCTTTGCAGTCTACTCCTGACGCTTAACAAATATGTCCTGTCACTGAAAACGTCACAAATGTATTATATAATGCCTCTGGAAAAGCAAACTCTGGTAAAGTATTTGGCTAAAGTATAACAACTTGAATTTATGAGACACCGCAATTTCCTTTGCAGAAATGATAGCTCACCTTTTGCTACAGCTTGGTGAGCTAAAGATCATTCACATTCTTAACAACCACTTAAAGTTCATCGATTTGGGTTGCAGAAATAAACTCTAACTATTTCCCACTGTTTGTTACCCCAATTTCAAATTGACACGATAAATTAAAACGATCAAGTAGTGAGGGCCCCTTTACATGTTATCACACAGAAAGGGCTCAGTGACCCTCATGGCAATCAGCTATAGAATTATGGCCAAAGCCACTACTAGGAACGGGGGTTACTTTACCGGTCGGATGATAATCTATTCATGCTTGCTATTCATGCTATTCATGCTTGCAGTCCCCTCTCTGTCCTATCTCTCGAAACATAGTTTCCCACTTCATGAGAGCAGATGACAGAGCACAGTAACTCCGGGATCGTGACAGGCAAGCTCAAGGTCGGTTTGAACTCACGACCATCGGACTGTGAGTCTGACTGTGCCACTACTGTGCTTGTTTACTGTGAATTGAGCTAACTTTCACCATTATACAAGCTAGTGCTGGCATCTGTTGGCGTTCATGCTGATACAAATATGAGATTACAAATTTACCTTTGCAGTTGGATGCAAGATTGAGTACGAACACTGGATCCAACACTACATGCTGCCTTCAACCTGGTGTGCCTAAAAACCAAATGAGAGAAAGTTAGCGGGAATTATAAGATACCAGGAAATGAAACATGTGTGAATTGTCTAGAGTCTGGAAATACAGTAACATCAAGGTTCTTAAGGTAATCATTAAAACAGTAGGCAAAATCTGAAAGAGTTCGATAGACTGACTTGATATTATTAGTCCAACCATCTAGAGCACCTTAGGGAGCCATTCATGGTGGAACTCTCGAGAGAGCATATTTACTGGGAATTGCAGGAACTCAAGACGTCAGGGGTAAACATTAAGCAATAGCATAGCTTTGGGCTTGTTAATTACCTATCAAAATCTACAAGTTTATCTTTTACTACTAATTACAGTTCATGGTTAGCTTCTCTTTTGCTAGCATTCATGGTGGAACTCTCTCGAGAGCGTGTTTACTGGGAACGATAAGGACTCTTCAACATGCGCTGAATGTTGTGAGTTGGAGATTAACACGCAGCAGTAACACTTGGCTAAATAAGATCATAAACTGTCATCTAAATAAATAAAATAAATAATAATTGGCAATACAAACATGAGAATTGAACTAAATAGAACTACGCAATGTCAAATGAGAGGAATAAAAAATCAGGCGTAAGGATGTGAAAATCTGTGTAATACTTGAAGAGTGTTCAGAAATCTGCCTATTTCCGTCAGATTTTTATTAGTCATGTCCGAGTCAGCTGCAGCATTTGTATCAGATTATTCCTTAGGTATCGTATATCAGAGAAGGATTTTTGTGGTTTCGCCAGACCCTGGTCACAGCAAAGAGCCCGATATGAACGAAGAAAACTGTTCCATATGAATTTACAGAAAGGAGGGTTGTTACAGTACATTTATAATAAAAGCCCACGAATAACAAGTTTTCAGACACTTATTAAGAGCTCGTAAGTTGTATAAAAATCCCTTGTATTAGGAGGGTAGTTTTTTGTTTAAATAATGCTGCCTCCGCTGGGCCAAGGTTAGGGACAACTTTTTTACCCCATTTCTAATCTGATTTTTCCTTGTACGTCACTAGCTTGGTTATGTCTCTTAGACTAAAGTTCAAAAATAGCGTTACGTGAAATAGGAAACAGTGTAATAAGTACACTTTAGCAGAAAAGCAGAACCAAGTAATCGTAACATATAGTTAAGGAGAAGTAAGTTGAATAAAAATTTAAGAATATTGTGTCCAGTACGAATTGATGATGTGAATAGTGGACAGAAATCACATGATTGAACCCTTGTGTAATACGTATGACGTAATTAGTTCCTAGACCCTCATGGTGATATAAAATAGATGTAATAGACGTGATTTAGGGCTTGTAACGTAGTTGGAGTACTGTAAAGAGACAGACGTATTTTGTATTCAGATACGTAGTGAAGAAGTCATCGTCGTTCTTATTTTGATACTAAGTGTGGCTAACATCGTGCGCTCGGACATTACAAAGAACAACCTACTTACTAAGCTATTGGGGAGCGGACAAAATAAGTCAAAATTAAACATTAAACAATGACAGAACTTCGGGCTTGCTAAGTAACTATGAAGTTTTACAACTCTGTCTTTTACTACTAATTACAGTTCATGGCCAGCTTCTCTTTTGCTAGGAACCACAAATAGCTTCCTAAACTCTGCGACAAGAATGGAGATCTCCGACTGGCTCAAGATTCAGGCAAGCTTTATTAAAGAGGTACAAAAACACTGAAACCATAAATTTTATCCTCTTTTCCAGACAATGTCTTTTGCTTCCACAGATAGTTTAGGAACGCAAAGGGCAAAGATAAGACTTCCAAAGAAACCACAAATGTTTGATAGAATCAATGGGGGTCTGTTAATTGAATAATACGGTCTTCACTAAAACGTCTTTTGCTTCGACACAAATAGAGATGACGACTTCAGAGTTGAAGAGGTTACGATAGAATGAGAATAGCAAATGGCATTTATCCTTATGCTTTTCAAAGCTAAAGGATTTTGCAGACATTAATGAAGACTATCTGAAATGACAGTCATATCTGGGAAGTCAATTGAAAGTAATCCTCTGAATAGATCTATTCGCATCAGAAGAGCGTTTGCTGGAAATTTAGGCCAGGGAATCACGTCCTGAAACTATTCGACAAGTTAGTGGGGAGGGGAGACAACCAATAGGGCCAAACTTTCTCATTACCCCTTCAGGGACCAATCTTGCCACTCTGTCACATTCGAGGCTCTATAAATACTGAGTTTCGTAAGTCTCTTTAATTGTCCCACTTCTAACTTAGAAATTTTGAAATAGTACCTTGCTATTGAAGATAGCACCCTATGCTGTCTTAAATAAGAGGGCATGGACGCCATAATTACACGTATAGCGACAATCATCGTCAAAACAGCCTTTCTTTAGTTGAGGACAATATGCTCGGTGACGTCTAGACATATATGGTAGAGTAACTCAGACAATTATCTCGGCCATAATAATGCTTACAAGCTAATTTCGATATCTCACCTCTCTTTTATTATATCCAAGTTGTGGAACGTTGGACCTGTTCTCCTTTTCTGTGGCTCTAATCCCTCAGATATTGCTCCTCCACTGTCTCTATTATCACTTTAAACATTTCTCTAAAATCTGCAAAATTGATAAGAATAAAAATAGTATTAGTGTTGTCACTTTCAATAGTGTTACCTCTGTTGTTGTCGAGGAAATACTGACTCCTAACCGGGTACATCTCTTCACAACAAAGATCGTGCGGAAATAAATGCTTTCTTCGTCCCTCTCCCTCCCTTCCTCCATATCTCTCCATCCCCTCATTTCTTCAAGCTTAATTCAAGGAGGACGTACAGACAGTGTGTCGGACATGTCCTTACCGCTGTCTACATGTGTATCGTAGTAGATTGATCAGGTTCCATGTTCCATAACTTTGATAGTTCTGGGCTCCATGTCACCCATAGTAACTGTTGGTCAGATAGTGTCCGTTGTATGAAGAATGGCAATTTACTCCCCATACCTTGGTCAAAACAGGGTCGTAAAACCAGGGGAGAGAGGGCGCATGTGCCCTCCACTTTGAGCCGAAGTATGAATTCACTGAATAGCTTTTCTTTGTTTAGACAATGGCATGCCCACCAGCCTTGAGGATAATTGCTACGGACCTTGTTATAGAAAGGTGATGATGATGATGATGATGATGACGATGATCATGGTGGTGGTGTTAATGATGATGATGACGATGATAATGATGATGATGATGATGATGAAGAAGATAATGAAGTGGCCGAAATACTGGGTTGGTGATCAATTTTGGCAAATGAAGGGCGAGTTGATATACAGCCAGCTCCGTTGCTATTGATCTAACTCCCTTTTATATCCCTGTAGGAACTAGATGCAAGGCTCTGGAGAGTAGACCATTACCTGTAAGGTGCTGCAATCACACCTGCATCCTTACCAAAGTTTACACAAACAAGCAAAATTAATTTGTTTTGGTAGTAAAATATTTTGGACAAAATGGTCATAATTTTTGTATTGTCTACATCTACACGCGTATGACGAATTTGCCGTTTTACAACTAAATATCATAATCTGCTGATCTATCGTCTCTATAAGACACATGGTGACTAAGTAACCTTCTCACGCATTACGCTGCAAAATTTGCTGCTTTGAAATAAAAGGAAAAAACGCTAGTTAACTTTCACACTGCACAGCCACTAGCGCTGTTTAAATCTGGGAATAATCCACAGGTTTCATTGGACTTTAGTTTTACACAGCACTCCAGGCTACTACGCTATATTTGTCAACGATAAAACATATTTAGCATCATTAAATTTTCTTTCAAGCATTGCAACTGGCTATTACACAGTTCAACGAGTGGAGCAACAGGTGGACTATTAGCGGCTACTTGTAAGACTACCGTCGCGCTACAGTGCGGGTGTAAACAGCCCTTATGTCCTTGTTTACAGTGAGTTTTGAACGGACGACGAGTTTAACAATAGATGGATTATGTGCGACCGGGGACAAAAACTGCAACCATCACCTTCATTGCTGGTACAAACATTTCCTGACGTATTACGGGTTAGTTGAGGAGATTGAATGTAAACTTGAGAGGATTGCAGCATTGTTTGGAAAGTGGTCTAATGTGTAATGAAAATGTTATTCAAATACTTCAAGAATCACAAAATCGAACTGAGAGATGAGTGGTAGAATCAGAGAAAGAGATAATGAAACTTCTAGTTAGATAGTGCTACAGGTGAAACCTATGGTTGTGCCGCGGACTTTGGTGATGTAGAACAGTCAATGGTGATAAAATTGAGATTCCTCTTTTTCTTTTTTTTAAAATTTCAGCCAAATCAATCCATCCATCTCCATTTGACATCACTCCATTCCCATTTTCATGGGGTCTGACATGCTGTGAATCCTCACCATCTATCCCTGTCCAAGGCACCCCCTCACCAATCCAGCTCTTCTAATGTTGTCTTCTACAGCCTTCCACTAAGTCTTTTTTGGTCTTCTCCTAGAAACCTCCATCCTAAAAACCCGTCCAATTGTTTCCTCCTCACGTCTCAACACATGGCCAAACCATCTTACCATCCTCCTTTCCAACATCTTACCAACATCTTCCAATTCACATCTTTCTGCCAACTCCGCACAGATGGCAAATCTCTCCAGGTGGCCCCAACCATATACTTTAGCCTTCTCCAGTCATATGTCACTATCATCTGCTCCTAATGCTGCCCATGCTCCATGTTTCTGGTCCACATAGCAATACTGGTGTAATACAAGAATTGTATATCATACCATGTTTGTTTACCAGAAACACTGTTGTTCCTCTACAGCTTAGTCAGTTTTCTCCACTTACTTCATGCTACCGAGGTCCTCACGGCCTACTGACCTGAGGGTTCCTCATTCACTGTCCAGCACATCTCCAAGATAGCAAAACTCTGACACTTCTGCTATCATATCATCTCCTACCAATAACGTCCCTCTCTCCTTCACTATACCAGCTTCTCTTCTTCTACAAGCCGGGCAAATGAAACCTCTAACACCCCTCAGATTTCTCAATTTGGAACATCATTTTATTGCACTAACTATCACATCTTATACATAGAATAGAGTTGACACCAACTCCATCCCTACACATTTCAAATGGCTATCTTCCAGCCCTGATCACTTCTCCTATTTTACCTGCCACAATCATTTTAATCTTCCCAATGTTAACCTTCATACCTCTTCTCTCTGGGGCTCTCTTTCAATCTCAAAACATCTCCTCCCCCTTCTCCTCACTGATTGCTGTCAACACAAGATTATCTGCAAACTGAAGTTCCAATGGCTTTCCTATTCAACATTCCTTTGTTATTCTTCCATTACCAGTATGAAAAGAAATGGACTTCAGGCTGGTCCTTGAAAGAACTCAAATATTAATATCAAACTGTCCCCCTGCCATGTAAACAAGAGATTTGGATCCAACATAAAGCAATGTCAGAAGACTGACCAGTCTCTCCAGTACCTGTTGGCTGTGCAGTGCCAAAGTGATTGCTCTCCATGGTACTCTATCAAACCCCTTTTCAATGCCAACAAAAATGTGATACAACCTTTTCTTCTTTCCCACATACTTCTTCTGCAACTGGCAAACAATCAACCAGTGATGGACTTCCCTGCTATGTAGACAGACTGACTCTCCCAATATGCACAATCATTTTCAGTTTTGTGTCAAGAATCTTCTCAAAAACCTTCATTCAATGTTCTAGCAGTCTAAGCTCCTGGTTTCTACAGTGCTCCCGGGAATCACCTTTTCTGTTATATAAGCCCGAAGTCAGGCTCTCACGCCACTGATCAGGGCACTTTTCAGTCATCATTTTCACGCATTCACTTACTTCTGATGACCCTTGCCCTTTCCCTGTCTTCATACTCTTCGCCCATCATCTTGACCTACTCCTGTGTATTGGTACCTCAACTGGCTCTACATTCTCTACATTTACTAGCCCTTTAAAGTAATCCTTCCATTTATCTCCCACCAATTCTTCCTCTAAAATGATACTAACATTTCCATCATTGATGGAATTTGAGCCAGGCACATCCTTTTTTCCCCTCATTTGTGGAGCAGTTCTAAACAGCCTGTTTCATCTGTCTGTACAGTCCATGGTTCTCTTTTTGTTCTTGTCACATGGTAATGTGCCTATCTTCTTATCAATGTACTGAACAGCATGTCTTCCTCCGTACAAAATCTCTGCCACACTTTAAATGCCACTTTCTCCTATTTTACATTCTGCTCAACCTCCTCATTCCACTACCACATGGACTTAAATTATGTATAAGCCACATTAAATTGTACTATAAGACGTTTGCTGGACTCCTAAACCCTTGGTTCTCTGCCTTCCTTTCGGGCAATATCTAAATCA
>JAAAKL020009598.1:0-14967 GCA_010016065.2 Carybdea cf. marsupialis auct. non (Linnaeus, 1758)
GCCATGTTACTGTACCTACGTAACAAGGAAGATTCGAGAATCCTCATTACATATACAAACAGTGTCACGACTGCCAACAAGGGTGACTCAATTATAACTTGCGTAACCTATAAAGCAAATCTGCTGCAAATCAAGGCAACAATAACGAAAGTAAATTTACCGATTAGTAACGAGACAAACAAAACGTACGAAGTTAGAACGTAACCCTGACCTGGTTACACAAACATGTTGTTTTTTACTCTCTTCACTCTTTATTTTTACCCTCAATTTAACTACAACTTTCTGATTGATGTAACCCTCCTCCATTTTCTCTATGACTGTTTTCTCATTATCTGTCACATCCCAGCCTCTTCTTTGCCTCAGGTAGCGTATCATTCCCTCTTTTATGTGCCCTTTCTCACTCTTTGGTTGCCACTCGATTCCTTTACAGCGCTATAAATGATAAATGATTTTATTCTCTTTTTGTTCGTCAAAGCACATGCTCGTTTGTCTCGCAACTGGTTGCCTTTCTTCTTTTACTTTCCTGGCCTTTACTTTCTCATTTATTGCCTTCTTTTGTTGACTTTTTTCTCAACCCCCTTCCTTATCTCTTTGTTTATTTATAGTATTGCTTGGCCAGCTTTTCGTATAATTCGTTGTTACTTCACTGTTTTGCAAGCCCTACCTTATTTCTCTTCTAATGCCTGAAAATTAAGTTTATTTCTTTTGCAACGACGTTTACCCGAAGCACATCTCCTTATTTGATCACCATGAGAAAAAACTGCTTGCGATAATGACATTGTTTTGGATGATGAAGTCAGTTTTTAATTGATTATAAACAGATCTGAATTGTCGGTGGTTCAAAAGTGTCGCTTCAGTCATACCATGTTTTCCTTCCATTGCTCATCCTCGTATGTCTAATCTGCGTTACGTAAGGAGCGAAGGATCATGGGCTTGGTATCACTGTTGGGATTTCCTTATTTACTTGTGGCAGTATGATTAGGCATTGCAGTGGTTTATTTTCACTATTTTGTCTTTTATTGAAACTAGACTAAACTGAGAAGCCTGGGTGTGTGTGAGGTAAAGTGTTTTTCCCAGGGTTATTGCTTTGTGGGTTTCAGAGAGATAACAGAACTTGCACCATTAGTAGAACATCCAACCTGTATTAAAATCCATGAGCACTTGGTGACTCCATCCTCATTCTCCCTCTGCTGCTTTGTAACAATTTATGCCTCTGTACATATTTGTTTGCTTTGAATATTTTTGGATGTGATGCAATTACAAATACATTGATGGTTTTGTTGTGATTGCATTATTGATATACCTGTAGAAAGGGCCGGTGTTAGGAACGCCATTGGTAAATTATAAGTCTGGTGCTTAAATGTTAACTATTCACTGAAATGCTGTCTTTTCAAATCTTGAAGTCATTCCTTTACTGATTTTAGAAAAACGTGGCAAGCCTTCTTTTCTAAACATTCCTAACCACAATAGTCAGTTTACTCTTGTATATCTCAAGCATGCTTTTGTCACTTCCATTGTCACTATTATCAGCATCTTTTTCTTCTCTTTCTTCTTCTTCATCTTCTTCGACATCGTCTCTATCATCATCATTATCATCATCGTCATCGTCATAATCATCATTATCATCATTATCATCATCATCGTCATAATCATTATCATCATCGTCATCATTTTATCATCATCGTCGTCGTCATTATCTTCATCATCTGTATCGCCACCATCCTTACCATCCTTGTCATCGTCATCACCATCATTATCATGATCAATATGATAGCCACCAAAACCAGCATCACTAGTATTAGTATAATTGTCACCATCTCCATTCTTTAGCTTAATTGTTGCTTGCTTTCATACTATTCATCCGCCATAACGCGTATTACAAATTTTCTCGTATGATTCTCAGCAAATAAGCTTAGGTTGGAATCTTCAGTAACAATTTTCTACCAAAATATTAAATGAAGTATGAAGTAACTCATAACCTTGAAGTGGCAACACTGCCTTGTATTGAGTGAACGATAAAAAAAAGAATACGAGAGTAGTCTGTTTTCAAGTTTCTCCGCTTGCCTGTTCATGAAACTCTCCGCAAAACCCTCTAATCTTTTCACTTTGTCGGAAAAGGTAGTGAAGAATTACCTCGCAATTGATTCCTTAAACATGTTGCTCCCAAAAAGTACTTTTGATCTGTTGCAGGTGGACCTGGATCTGGGAAAGGAACACAGTGTGCCAAAATCTCGGATGAGTTCAAATTTCTTCATTTCTCTGCTGGCGATCTTTTGCGAGAAGAAATGAAATCAGATGGCTCCCCATATGCAGAGCTGATCAGTGATTGTATCAAAGAGGGGAAGTTAGTACCTCAGGTATGTACGTAAGATTATCTGATTAGTTTAGAGCCTCTATCAAAAGTTGATTAGCGATAAACCTAGCACACAAAGTTGGCCGCGGGCGTGGCGAACATACACTAAGGTAAAATTTATGGAAAGTATTATTAATAAAATTGATTTGTATATCGCTGAAAAGCTTTCTGAATATGGTGTTTGCAATGGAATGCCATGGACAATTGGTGCACCAGTTCTTCTATTAGAGGACATCAAATCATGTTGACGTGGAAGAGCCAGCCAAAGATTTATGTTATCGAATTAATTTCCTTAATATTTTTGAAACATGGGTCTTGAAATATCAGGATATGCGAAGATTAGCTGTATTTGAAAATAATCATCTGAGAACAATGATGTGCAAGACTATCAATGATAGAGTACGAATTGAGACTTTGAGATCAGCCGTAGGTATGAAAGCAGATATTTTGACTATGATCAAGCGCAGGAAATTAAACTAGTTTTGACACGTCGTGAGAACAGAGAAACAAAGCTTTGTACATGGAGCATACAAAGACACATTGTCGAGTGGTAGACCAACCTCGACAAGGTAGACCAACCCAAAATTGGCCAACCCAATGCGTGAGTAAACAGGTACTCAACTGTTGACACTGGAGCGAATTAGTCAAGGAAGTAAGAAATGCAAGAGTTGTGTGAACATGAAGTGCGCAAGTACTCCTGGGGGATTACTCTGATAAGTCAAGTGAGTCAATTTCGTTTTAAGGTGAAAACTATTCATCCAGGAAGGGGAGGGTGGGAGTAGTGCACTCAAGTTTGTTTCAGTAGAATCCTGGAAATTTCATAGCTGAACTGGCATTACGTTTACTTGAATATACGAGATTTTTGTGTTAATTGATAACAAGCGATGTCGCAAAGGTCTCAAGAACATAAATGTTTCAAATGAGCAGCCGAAGTATAAAAAAGAGATTTTTTCCAAAGGTCGTCAAATACTCAAGAAAGCCCCTCACGTGGCAGTACCTTGGGCGTGAGAGTAACAGGCGAGCTCTTTGGTTATATATGACAGAGTTGTTCCAGTACATGTAAGAGAATCGCATGATAGAAACAAATAAATGACTTTAGGCACAGTGCCCATAGCCTTCCACAGATTACATCTGGTACCAAACGAAGACTATTGATGGTAAGCTCTATTTTGTACAGACCGAAGGAATTGCCTTCATGTGTTTTTGCTCCTTCGTTCGTTTATTAATTTTGTTTCTTTAATGCAATAAGACGTTCCCAAGAATATCAAACGTTTCGCATTTCACCCAACAGTAAGTTAAAACTTATATTTAAATAGACCTTTTTAACGTCTTATTTTTTCAGTCATGATAAGAAGTATTCAGTGTTGAGGCGCTGATCGTAACCTGGTCTTTTACTGAAGTCGATACTAGAAGCACCTTCACCACAGACATACTGCTTTACTCATGAATATCATGCCTGCACAATATACGTATTCTATATAAGGGTCTCTCCCCATGTTCGTCCTAATGTTTGCACTTTGGGTGATAAATAGGACATTATTCAAGTGGAAGACCTAAACAGCAACTACTTTAATACTAGTCCTCTCTGTCTTACTTCTTGCTTGGCATAAATTTCCCAAACATGTTTCAGATTACCTTCTTGTACACTGGTTCTTTGCTTGAAAAGACTGTTACCTCCACCGCCACCTATATCGGCCGATACTTACATTCCAATTTGCAATCACTTTCAACATCATAGAGTGATACACTTATAAAACACATATGAATGATGAAAAGTTGCAATCCAATCGTCCGATTATTTTGATGAGGAACGCTGCTCGAAGTGGCTGAGACCCATGGCCATACGATCTTTGCCCATGAGGCCTTTTATTGGGCTTACAGTATCTAGTACTCCAGTTGCTTTCTTTATTTAATGACTCTCTCCTCTGCAAAAAATTGGTTAACTGACTATTTACTGAGAAGGTAAACGCGAAAACAAATTCATTGCCTTATGATATCATTTTTATTGAGTAGACATTACCTTTTCCAACGGTTCACAAATTGACTCAACAAACGTATCACAATTAAGCTAGAGGGGCACGAGTGAGTATGGTATATACTTTCGTTGAAGGTTTACGATCGCTTCAGGATTTCCACAAAACAAAGTCAGAAAGAAATACCCGAGGTTTTTGTGGAAGATTCAACCATTAGGCCCTATATTTTGAATCTAAAGAAATGGAAGCTGAAAATTTTAGTTACCAAAGTTCTCGGAAAACGTGTGACAACACATGTACAGACCAGAAACACACTTGGGCAGCCTACGAGCAACAATTAAGTGAGTGTATCAATGTACAAGCCCCGATGCTGGCTGTAATGCCAACAGATATATTCCCTGCACCACTAACGAACTATGGACGAAGACAAATCAGCGGGGCCATCAACAAATGTTCGAAAATACACAGTAGATTGATTGTTCCACGCGTCACAGAAGAGATAACCCGAAGTACGATTTCGATCCAAGGTGACAACAAAACATTTGATAACCAAGACGATTTAAATAAGAAACAAGGTCATAAGGACAAGGGATGCGTCCGCACAGTTTATATTAATATTTTATAGTTAAATGTTAAAACTGCACGAAATAGCGCATTCATTCCGTACTTAAAGCTTTTTTTGTCTGACACTCCTCAGAGTACAATTGGTCAGAAAATAACCTGAAAAGGGAATCAACGAAATTATTTACCAGTGTTTTAAAAGGTAGCCAATCAGAATTCTGACTGCTAGATTGGTGTTATTTTGACCAATCAGTGTCCGTGAAGTTTAATGTTAATCTGTTTCTGTGCCATTCAAGCAATTTTAATTTAATACCCCCTTTTCCGTTATACTTGAAGTGTCCATTAAATCCCTTTGTGATGCTTAACACAAAGGACTGTGTAAATGGTTTTGTTGTTTCTATCTCTGTCCTTTCTCTCTCCCATCACCAACTCTGTCCATTTTGTTTTCAATTATGTAGGAAATTACTATACAGTTGTTAAAAAATGCAATGCTGAATAACCAGGATGCAAGAGGATTTCTTGTTGATGGCTTTCCGAGAGAAATTGAGCAAGGGGTGGAATTCGAGGAGAAGGTTTGTTTAATATCCTGCACTTTTTCCTTCCCCATCTTGCCTCCTTTCCTCTTCTCCTCCTCTAACTTAATTTCTTTTATCATTCTTTCTTTCTCTTCATAATTTTTTCTGTATTTCTCGATCCCTTTCTTTCTTTCTTGTTTTCTTTCTTTTTTGTTGTTTCTTCCATTTTAACCGTAATCGACTTTCATTTTCTTTCTTCCTTTTTGTTAGCTGCTTTCTTTCTTCTTTTGTTCTTTCAGTCTGAGGCTTTCCCCATTTCTTCTATCCTGCATTCTCTCTACGATTTTGTATTTCTTCTTTTACTCCCTTTCTCATCATCATTTTTTTCGTATGGTTTCTTCCCTTCCTTTCCTCTTTTCTTCAGCTAATCCCACAGCATGTTTCTTTTGCTGTTCTACTTTATTGGAAATACTGTTACCTCTTCCTTCCTGTTTATAAACGGTGCTCCTCGCACTATTGAATGTTTTGCTGCTCAAGTGGGACAAGTATTTAATGTTGAATAACGTGACTATGCAGACTGGTTGGTGAGTCCTTAACAGCTCTTATTCAAAATAAGACTAATTCAGCTCAAACCATTGAGCGTTTGATAGAATTGTTACACCAATGATCTGTTTCTCACTGTTCTGTTGCAAGACATTTAGCAAGTAAGGGCACATTTGATATGGCTGTGGACACTCTATTGAGACAAATTTGGGGAAGGGAGGTTAAGTCTCATCACTCAGTTATTGTGGGTTCGAATCTCCTTCCTTTCGGTTAGGATATTATCGATTAGAAGTGCATAATATGCTTCTTGGGAAAGGCACGTTACTCCACGCATCCCTTGGACTTTTGATACTTCGGTTTAGCCTTGTTTCAATACAAAAATCAAGCTAAATGACCTGATACATCTTCAGCAGAGGCCGATTCTATTTAGAAAATTTTCAAATGAAAATAATAAGCCTTCGAAACGTCACTGACGATGACTTGACCACTTTCTCCTTTATGAGATGTTGAAATATAATATCATAGTATGATAGACAACACATATGCTGTAGTTCGCAAATTGGTGGTTAGTGTAGTGTTCGGATTTTCTCGTAGAGGTTAACAAGGGCAGTTATATGGTATTTGTAGTTATATTTATCATTGATCGACTCGCTTATTTATTCTTTTGGCAGTGGGAGCGGGTGAGAGATTTTGGAACTACAGGAAGGGCTTTGAAAATATTGAAATTTATAGTACTCGATGGCCTTATCCGCAGCAGAACTAAGAAGGGCAGCATGTCTACTGTATATCAGTGCCAGCTATTTTTAATGCGCAATTTATTTTATAATTTCAGGTCTGTAAAAGTACTGCTCTCTTGATGTTCTCATGCGATGACAACATCCTTGTAGAGAGGCTACTGGAACGAGGCAAAACGAGTGGACGAACAGACGATAACGAGGATACTATCAAACTGAGGTTACAAACATTTCACGAGAAAACGGAACCAGTTGCAAAACACTATGAGACAAAGTTAAAATTTGTAAGTTATTTGATGAGGTGTTTCAGTTAATTGTGTTGTACTGATGTAAATGTTAATGATACGCTTGATAACTTGATGGATAAACATTTTGCTTCTTTTATCAGTAAAAAAGGATTACTTTTTCCGTTGCGTCGTGGTGACATCTGGTGCTATCAAGATCACTTCATAATCACGAAACAAAGTCCGCTAGCCCATTAAATTTTAGTTTGTCGTCCGGGGACGCTGACGTATTTGCGTAGGTGCCCATCAATCTGTAGCTATTTCTTCAGATTATCTAAGCTCAAAAGTACATCTATACAAGCAAAGAAAGCTGAGCCGTCATGCCCTGCAGTTTAAGTTCTCTCTGTCAAAGATTTTATATGACATATAAATACCACGTAAGTTCTAAGAGGGATCAGCTGATTGTAGCTATCACAAGATCACACAAACATGGATTCAAAAGACTATACTAATTACGTGAACTACGATAACTTTTATTGGTAAAACTCTCAACTTGTGCAATGTTTGTAATTATCCTAAAGGTAGTATTTTCATCGGCATATAAAAGGAATACATAGATCATAATTCATATTAGCAATGCTGATTGAATGTGTACGGACACACCTCAAGCGAGTTCATCTTCGCGGTAGAGGTATCCCCTCTAAGTTACGATGTTAGCGACGAGAAGAGGAGAGGGGGAGCCCAGGACGATTTTTTAGACTTACATAAAAGGGAAAAGTTTAAATGTCTACCTCACAGTTTTGCTTGTTGCAATACTACCTCATTGATCACTACTTGGTATTGCTTATTGGGCAGCCGCACTTAGTAGTACAAAGAGAATAGTCAGATATTGTACTGGCACATAAATCTATATCCGAAATTTCTGCCTCGACATGATAGCTAAGAATTTCAAATGATGCACAATGATTTCATGAATTCTCTACCTCCGAACTCCACTTTACAACGTGGTCTTCACTTAAATACTGGCTGTTAGCAGGAAGTAATCTGGTAACGAGTTGTGACCATGCGTGAACACGACACTTGGCTGGTTAAGACGTTCAAAGTCAAGGTTCGAAGTATTATTATGTCTTAGCTTTGTAATATTTAAGTTGAAAGAAACGTTTTGTAGCATTTATACACTTTATAAATAATCATGGTTCTTCTAGCCCTCCCCCTCAATCTGGTTAAGTTACCGAAGCCTGTGCGAGGTATGGATACTTTAGGGCAGAGATGGTATGAGAAGTGGGTCTTGAATATTTTATTGCACTCAAAACGACTAATTGTTATCCGAAAGGGCTGAAAGACACATTACAGAGAAACATAATCCTACCGCAACTCATTTTTTTCGGGAGGCGGGGTGACGGGCCATGTGTTTCATATGACCAATGTTCAGCCCATATGAGTGGCTTAAAAATAGAGCTTCATTGTTTCATGTTTACTCATTAAGTTAATGGCAGTAACAATACGTTGTTATAACTAGCAATTAATCAAAATATCGGTCTATTGACTTTTGAATTAAGTAGTACAAGCAATAGTGGAACCATGGGTAGTATTGTTTAGCAGAATCTCACAAAATATCATTGAATGTGACATTACTGAATTATTAAGTAAGCCTAAGTACTGATTCATAATGCAAAGGGAACTTACCGACGAACCATTTGTAATCAAGATTGGTCAGATCAAGTAAGTTATCACTAACTTTCACTGTATGATTTGAAATTTTATGCTCATTTTAATACGTTTAATCTGTTGTACCACTTCGCTTTATAATCGTGATTATACCATTGAAGTAAGGACTTCGAAGCGAAGTGACGCAATGGCGTCCCTTGTTGATGGGATGGTTTTTGAATCGTTGATCCATTAGTCCCGTAGTCCAGTAAGTTCCGTTGATAAGATTGTCCCTAATAAATGGAGGAGCAAAGTATCCTTCTTAACTGCTTTGCTTGAATTCAGACATGTTTGTTACTAATTACCTGTCTATGGGGAACTGAGCTTATTTCGTTTTCATTGGAACTTCCTCCTTGGTGCCCAGCGACTTTAGATCTGAGACTGCCTGCCATGTACGGAAGAGGGCTTTTTGGAGGAACCGGGTAAAATCCTAGGGGGGTTGTTTCAGTAAGCGAAGCAAGCCGAAACCTCGAACTTTTGGTCCTGAAGGTAGGTAAACCACCCTGCAACTATTTATAAGCTGTGGCATAAAAGTGCACCAATGGTGTTGTTATCTTTTAAGGATGTACCCCAATGTCTATTTTACTCGGTGAGTATTGATGCTCAAGATTTTACTTTCATCAAAGATGTGTTTTATATTAGTATCATTGCTTTTCTTTTTCGTTCTCATATTATCTCTTGTCACTGTGATACCACAACATGAGTGGACTGATTTTCGATATCTCAGTTGGAACCCTTTCTTTCTTTTTCTACCTCTCGCTTTACTTTTTGCAAAACGACTTTTAAGTAATTGCATGGGGACTTTGTCTTTACGGAATGTCGTAGGGACCATATATGAATCTTGTGTTAACCCGAGAACCAGTACGCTCCCAGTATCAGGAGTAAGATCAGTTTACATGCCCCAACCCCCTCCGTCCTTAAAGCCCACGTTGCTGTTATTTCGATCTACGACAGCCGATTGTTAACTCTGCCAGCTTTGCCTGCTACAAATGCCAGATACAGTTTTTGTGGAGGATAACACTTTAGCCAAAACGGAATTCGGTATTTCATATCCTAGGTTTGAGTTGCGAGTCACACCCTTGCTTGCAAGCAAAACTTCCTATGTCATTCTTCCGTTTGCTACGTCTTGCCCTTCGTTTTCCGTCTTCGAATATCGAAGACTGTGCTGCGATTGTTAAACAAAAGTTGGTATTCATGCCCCAGTAAGGCAGATGAGGAATGCAGCAGAGCGCAAACTGTTCGTAAACATTTTCCTTTGTATGCCTATGTTGAGAGTGTTTGTTTCGTAAATACTTTAAGGCAAGCTAACAGGAAATAACTGACTGAGAGCACGTGGGTGCTTTTAGAGGAAAACACAGCATAAAAATGTTGTTGCTAAAACACGGAATAAATAATACGGTGGGATACAATACTTGATAGAAACTTTTCCAAATATCCTATAAACTGTACTTTAACTCAAGGGCTGTCCTCCAATCTAAGGTCATGCCGCCATGATCGTGACACTCGCTTTAATGACGCAGTCAATCGACTGTTTAAACTCATGCCACTTGATTTACTATCCAAGGTTCTCTGGCAAGCTGAAGTTCAACTATGCTACCGTCAATTTGTTGAAGGGGGTCATATTAGAAAATGCGCATCTTTTCTGTTTATCCATGGGGGCTTCAACAGCGGACGTTTCAAATATTTCAACACATTTCTCAGCTCTGTTGATGCTATAGATGGCATGGGAAAAGTATCTCTGGAAGCGTAGCTCAAAAAATGATTACTATTCACGACATGATCAACATCTACCCTTTAAGGGACGCTATACTTTAGTGCTATGGGATGAGAAGATGCTGAATGCTGGTGTTCCTTTTATTTTGCAATAGCATTTGGTTGATGTGTTAGGTTCAGAATCATAGAAAAAGTGGAAAATTAAGCACGTAGCGATGTTTTTAAGTGACTTTATACTTCTAAGTGACTTTATACTTTAGTCTTTTTCTTTTTATAACACGACATTGTAATTTAATCGTATATTACTCAGCTTTTACAACAGCCTTTAATGTAAAGCTTTTAATTTAAATAGGATAGGCTACAAATCTTAATCTTTTCTCTCTCTCTCTCTGTTCTTATTTATCTATTGTTTAATCAATTTATCATTTGAAATCTTTATTCAATTTTATTTTATTTCTTTTCTTTTCTTTTATTTCTTTTATTTCCTAGACAGGCCTTACATGAAAAACAGTTGGTATAACTGATTGTAAAAATCCTGTATAAAGATTATTCAAATAAATAATAAATAAATATTGTAACCTTCTGTCAACATTTTCTCGTCAGGTTTTAACAAATTGCAAAATAAATTCTGCCATGAACTGGGCGTACCTGTTAACCCCGTTCCCTTGCCCCCTGACGTCGCCAGTGCATACCATGATTATTTGACTATATATTACACATGAAGCTTTTCTTTTAATTTAGGTTGATGCCAGTCGCAGTGTGGACGAGATATACCAAGACGTTCAAGTTATCATGGAGAAAATATTACGTAAGCTTTGATTCCTCAACCATTACCCATTATCATCGCAAAAGCGTTTGTTTAATGATTTGAAAGATTGGCGATACGAAACTGAGTGAGCAAGGCTGATTATTAGGTCGTGAGCTAAAAGAGTGGTGTCGTTACCCTGCTATCTAGATAACTGTTTTAAAACTTAAGAAAAAATATTGATCGATTTCATGTCATCACTCATCACCTGTTGTAGTCTCAATGTCATATAACTTGACTATTTTTACGAAAAGGCATAGCTGATGTTTGTCAAGTGTTGTCAATTATAATTTCGGTCGTTGTACATTTCTTCTGTGATAAAGGGAATCTTGAGTCAGTTGAAGTCGAAGTAAGATCATTTGCGTGTGCTAGTGTTGGCAAAAACAGAAGCAGCTAGTATCGATATTAGTTGGTTTTTGCCACAAGAGGAGAAAACCTCCTATACCCGTCCACCTTGCATTTGAACTTTCTTCATTTGGAAAGCAATTTTAAGTCACTTTTGTTGGCTTAGTTGACCTAATTAGCTTTATTCGAACTTTAGATTATTGGAGCAAAACGTTTGGTCGCTTGCACGGTATATAGTTAGCGTACAATTACTGAATTTCCAAACTGACTTAACACAACTAGTTTTTCTGACCTGGAATTTGCTCAGGTTTCTGTCATTTTTTAAACCGAGAAAACTTAATATGCAACACGATTGACCTCTATTCCCAGTGATAAGTATAGAGTTGTTTCATTTGCGACCCTGAGGTCACGGACACATCACAAATATCAATGTTGAAAAGAAAGTTTCTCAGATCACGATGTGATGTACACATGTATTTTGTTATTCTTACAAATAGGTTAACACATAGTAATATGACCTTTAGTGCGATATATTGATTATTTAATTCCTTATTTTATTGTGTATGTAATACCCTCCTATATTTCCTATGCCATTCGTTATATTTATTTATATTTTTCGATTTACTTTCATTATTTTGATTTACATTATTGTTATTTATTTTAAGTTATTTTCCTACTTTTATTCATTTCACGTATTTTAATATTTTTATTCAGATTTATTCGGATTTATTCGGATTTCCTTGGGTTTAGTTGGATTTCGTTGATATACGTTATATGATAAAGAAAGATTGAAAATGGAAGTGAAAATTTCTAAAATTCGAATCCTAATCTTCGACGTCTACCACGAGTCACGAGAGAGGGGTTACAATGTGTCAATCGTTAGATCAAACTGAAACACACTATTCTGCCTTTTACCTGTGTCACCAAACTAACGTAAATCTCACTAGTGACCCTTACTGTGAAGTCAACTATCACTATCGCGATTCTCCACAATTTCGACAGTTGATAGTGAGTAACTTCCTCTCATGCACAAGTGACAAGGCTTTTGATGAACTTCTGTTTTAAACTTACTATGGTCTAAGGTTTCAATCCTTAAGTACCGTGAAAGACTTGCAGATCGTGGAAATTGCTTATTTTATTTGTTATCTGCAAGAACAGCATAATCTGAACATAGGTATGTCGTTGTTCTTGTTTATTGATGCTATGTTAAAGTCAATATATCTATGCGACTGTTACCATTTCTACAATGCAGTGTTCATATATTTAATCAACTTTTCCAATAAGCCATAATATTGATGTTGAAATAATAAGAAAAGGACTGTTTTTAGCCGATAAATCGGTTCCCTGTTTTTGTCTGGTCATAATAATCTTATCGCACCCAATCTCGAAGACGGCATTATAGGAGAACTTATAAGAATTTTCCTAGGTCGCTAACAGAGTCAGGATCACCTTCCTTATCTTGAAAAAGTGGTATCATTTAGTTGCCTAGCATGGTGCAATTTCTGCACATAATAGTTCTGTACATCGTTGAGAAGTGAAATACAAGAGAGACTGGGAAATTGAAACTCCGTTTATTTTGATTTGTTAAACGTAACTCGGTTCCGGTGGATATTTTAGTGTCTTTTCCGATTGTTTACCCCTTGTACTTTGTAATCGATATTTTTTCCACATTAGGCCTTGATATTTCAGTCTTTGCACAAGAGTTGATGAGAGAAGTTTTATTCCCCGTAATTTGGGTCCCAATGTTTTGTTATTGGTAAGAATGAACCTCATGCTCTGCTTACTTCACTGTGGATGCCATTGGACCTTTCAATCGTATAATGCTATAACATAGCATCCTCTCACAGCAAAACGTCGTTCATTCTATAATTCCTCGGCATTGGGGTTGAGCTGTCACTATCACTTGGATGCGTGCATAGAGGAAGAGTATCACTACAAATCCAGTAAACTTTGTGTGCTGTTTTACTTTAGTAAGGTGTTCAAAGCGGAAATGACAGCAAGGAATAAAATTTACTTGTATTGATAAATTTACTTTTTATTAACAATTGTAAGTAAGTAATTGTAGCTAACTGAAGTTTGGATTACAAAACAATGGAACACTGATGCATTTTATGCTGTTACCATTAAGGCAATGGTACAAATCCACCCAAGTCTTCTGCCGTTACTTTCATGGCAGTACATTTATTGCCTACAAGGTGCATATCGCACACACTGGGTAAACAAATCAATTTTTAATATTTTATCACCTATGTACCTTGCTTTTTTGTTCACTAATTAGTGTATTTCAAACAAAATCCGCACTTTCCGGTATGCTCTGGTTTCAGACTTAGTTTCAAAGTATGAAGGTGTGCAATTAAGCACCGTCTGCCTATTTACAATCCCCTACCCCAAAGGTGTCTGATCGATAGGGTCTCCCCGTATTTTAGTGTAGAAGGGGCCCATAACCTTTCGCAAAAGCGATTAAACACCCACACATTTTTTGCACCGTTACAATCGAAATGCCTTCTCCTCTTATATCTGAGTTACAGTTGTCCTTGCCAGCAACACTGGTACAGGGTGATAGAGCAACTTCAGAACCATTTTTTATTTAATTAATCTATTTGACCAAACCCTTTGTAGAGCAGATTAGCATTTGCCTTGATCCCCGCCAAAAATGGTGTGCTAAGTCTTTTGTCCTGGTGCCTAGTGGTCGGTGGAGGCAAATTCGGGGTCCATGGATTGGATACCATTTTATCAGTTTGACCAAACTGAGGTACGAGACATTAGAAACGAGGCACTAAAAGATCAAGCGTCTATGTTGCTGTGATTAGTGAGGTCTTTAGTGAAGTATGGACCCAATGGCGTCCTGCATATGTTTTACGTAAATTTATACAATCATCGAGCGAGATTGCTGTACGGAGTGTTTGGGGATGACGGAACTTTTAACATGTCATGATAACAAAAAGGAACTTGATTGCTTATTTGGTGTACTACACAACGATATATGATATTATTCGCTGTATAGATAATTAATATTTACATTATGTTGAAGTTTGGTTTAGATGAAATGTAAGGATATTGCACTAAAAGCAAAGCTGTAACGTGTACAAATCACAATGCGCTAGCTTGTAAATGTGCATTCAAGGAAATTAAATTAGAGCTGAAATTAAATCGAACGGGGTAGCATCAATATTTACAGATTAAAACTGACTTAAATGGAAAGAACGTATTTGAACATAGTTTTGCATTATTACTACAGCGCACAATCAAAGCAAGAAATGGTTGTATTAGTTTTTGTATACTAGTCTGCATAATTACACTTTAATGTCGGTCTGCATTCGCATCGCCGAGAGCTCTCAAATTGTCATGTAGAGTGTTCCAAAGAGCGGATACAGCTGCAGTAAACGCTATTTCTGCTATCATTTTCCTGTTATGCAGTAAACGCTATTTCTGCTATCATTTTCCTGTTATGCAGTAAACGCTATTTCTGCTATCATTTTCCTGTTATGCAGTAA
>JAAAKL020009599.1:0-14967 GCA_010016065.2 Carybdea cf. marsupialis auct. non (Linnaeus, 1758)
ACTTGGGTGACCTCCCCTGAACTTCCCCCCCCCCCCCCCACTTCTCTAGTCACCACATTAGTTCCCAATACTCCACAAGTGAGCCTTAAGGGCAAGCTCTACAGGATTTTATACACCAGTCTCTCTGCGCTATGTGACGTGAAAATGGAGGGACTGCTCCCCGTCCCATAACTCTATATAAAATCCAGTGAAAGCAACTAAGTGTTATTGATAAGAAAGGATTTTAAATGATAACTTATAAAAGGCACTGGAGGAATAGAAAATTAATTATTCATTTCTCTGGCATCTTTCAAACATATTATTTCAAATCATCTGTTCTCAAAAATATGATACAGTTTCCCTTCCATTCACTCTCTTAACCGATACGCAAGGTCTGACGGTATTGTCATACAGAATTCTATTTCCACATATGATTCCTGTATGAATGGTGACGGACGTCCTTAAAGAAATTAGTGGCTGATTGTGCGTGGGACCCAAACATTGATTCACGTTACTGAAATAGATTAATATAATGTACACAAAAGAAATATACCTTCCGCGGATGGATACTTTGAAAGTTCTTGCTTGAGTAACTCCGCTGGGAATGGTGTCAAGGCCTACAAATATGAATAACATGAACTTCATAAAAGTAACATCAAATAAACAAAATACCTTTTTATTATTTTAAACTCCCTAGACAATGTCAACCGAATAACCTTTATAATAGAAGCGGACACCTTCTCTTTCAACTTTTCTCTACAAATTTTAACTCTTTTAATAGAGGGCCACAGAAACTCCCACAATCCTGTTTACTACAAATTCCCAAACCTTCACAAAACAGCGACGTAACTCCAAAACTAGGTAGAAGGCACGGCAACAGTAATAACAGCAGCACCTTCTTCTTACAGTATATCGAGGTGGATGTCGTTTTCATAACTGCATCAGATATTGTTTTACTGAACCTCTCACACTTGCTCACTTACTATAGTATACAATAGCAAATTTGATAAAAATAAGAAATATGTTCCTTACGTATATCCTCACATAGTGAATCCACTCTACTATTCATGACTCTAACTATTTTTTTCGCTATACTAAAGGTGATTCCTTTCTTAAGGAGTGGAGGCAATGATGCTCTGTCTCTGGCTTAGCAAGTTCTATTATGATTCACGAAGAGGCGCATGTATGTTTACTGGGTAAGACATATCTAAAAGAGATATATCTATATGTCACCAATTGCTTCGGAGACAGTGTTCAACCATCAAACATCTTGGATTGTTTATCTAAATCTAATACGTCGAATGATATTCATATCATATGATTTCAAAAGAACCACAGAAAACACATAGCAAACACGGGAGTATACTATGGGGTATGTTGCAGTAGTCGCAGTGTGTGTATAAGTCAAGATACAGTCGTCCAAGCCTTCTAAGAGCCGTGGTATGGCTGTCTTCTAGTATTAGAGATGTGTTACAGTAGGCATATTTATAGAAACCTACACAGCCTACAAATGCATTAGACGCGAAACGGAAGTGTCACGAGCGGTAGTCATATCGAAAGATAGTCATAAAGTAAAGGGCTACGATCAATGGTGTCGGAGATTACAGGCGTATGATACTGTAGCCGATTAAAGGCATTCTCAGATTGTAACGGGGCTGGCACGGTCATGATAGTTTCTATGTTGATAGCATAAGACACTATGGCCTCAGAAAGCCAAGGATATGAAAGCCAAGGATATGAAAGCCAAGGATATGAAAGCCAAGGATATGAAAGCAAAGGATATGAAAGCAAAGGATATGCACTCAATGGAGCTGAATCATAGTCTGATGGGGGTAGGGTGGCCAGTCAATTTGCACTGCCACTGTCATCTTTAACGCCCTATTTTAAAGACATATTTTACTGTCGCTGTCATCATGCCATCACCTTTCTTGCAACGTCAGTTCCCTCCTGATTAAGTTCAGCCACCGCCTGGAAAAAACCCACACCTTATCACTTAAACGGGGATAAAAGTCTTGGAAATAGGAAGGTGTGCCCTTGATAGGGTCAGAATTAAGCGAATGAAAAATCATGTCCATACAGTCCAGTTAACCAAATCCACCGCAAAAGAAACGCCTCTCAAATGAAAGATCCACGATAAGACACATCGGAAGAAGTACATAAGAAAAGATAGTTTAATGTCAACCAACGTCTCATATAATTTTTATCTACAGGTTGAGGTTTGTCAGTGTGATAAAACTAAGTAACTGAGACAATGCGGTTCGCCAAATTTATTTCTTCCTTCTGATACAGATACATGAGACCGTTTTCTGAATCAGGATGTACCAGCGTAAAACGAGTGTTTCCTTCTCTGATTTTGTTTTTGTAAACAACATAATCTTGCATTCTATTATTAAAATTTCAAATAAAAAATTTCAAATACCCGCCGCTCCCCAACAAACGTAACCTTCCATTCAATTATTGAATTTCCGTTACCTTGAGCTACAAGTGTGTAATGTAACAGCAAATAAAAGATAAAGTCATTCTAAGGAGCTACGTACGGTTCCGAAAATCGGTCCTAGCATAAAAATTTTGCCTTTAAATGTACAAATGCGTATACAGTAAGTGGCCAAGGTCGTAACAGGAAACACTAATACCAATATAACATTTTCTGAACGGCCTACACTTTTTCAATCGAGTCTTCGTAACCGGTTCAAGTTCACTACCTAAAAAACTTTATCCAGAATAAGGCACGAGCATTTTAGTGTTTACAAGATACCATCGCTAATTAATTACTGACCCTCAAATAAACATTTGAGGAGTCTTGCGAGTTCCGTTGAGCCTGTGTCACGGTTGCGTTACTTCCTCCATTATAAACTGCCGTTTTTAAAAGCCCGGCTTCGATAATAAACCGCTCTAGATTCGGTTCTCAGAAAAAAAGAGCGGTCCCCGAGTATAAGTCGCAACTCCAAAATTCACAAAACAAAATGAACCTATTTAGTTTGATTTATTTACACTTGATATTCAAAAAGTAATGTAATGAAAATATATATCGAAAGTTCTAACGTCAACCAACGACAGTATAGGCCAAAACGGCATCACTAACATTGTCAAAAGATGTTTCTTAATTCACTCTGACTGATTTCATAACTAGAATTCAATAACGTAGATCTTGGCCGGCATCAAATTGCAAAGGAGTCAGGCATTTAATGGGTCTGACTGCGACCTCATCTCTAAGTCAAGTGTTTCCATAGATCTGCGACTGTCATCAATAGTCAGCGACTAACTACATGATCTTTTGGAATGGGTGGAAAATGAAAATTTCTATATCGGAGAATAAAAGCTTTAACTATTAGAGCAAATAAAAGGGGGGTCTGGGACAACACCCGTAAATTTTATTTATCCTTGAAAACCCCCGAAAATTGTTATATTAGAAAATACCAGTTTTAACTATTAGAGCACCTTAAAGAGGGGTCTGGAGCAACACCCCTGAATTCTATTTTATCTTTGAAAAAATGTATCAAACATTTCATAACTCTACATAACAATGAAGTTGACGTCACAAAGTAGCGTTCGTCCTTCTCCACACGAAGGCAAGGATATCAAAATCAGTTATTTTTCTGTTCGGGTCTTGCTTTAATATTCGCTGTCCATACCATTACGACGTTCTCCACTACAAAATGGTTTGTTTTCATTATTAGGCTTTAAGATGCCAGATCAAAGATTCTAAATAAATTCACACTTGATGCTATGAAACACAGGGGTGGGGTGGGGAGGGGAGGGCAAATGCTTTACTTCACCTTGTCATTTGGTGTAGGACTTCACGTGACAATTTACGAACAATATTGAGGTGGCGACTTACGCAGGTAGTCTACGACCTGTGTTCCAGTTAAATGTTTTGCAAACTGAGTTGAACTATCTCGGCTCTTAAGACTAGTGATCGGCGACTACTGTGTCTGTAACGACGTGTTTCCATAATATTTAAAAAAATACACAGATGGCTAAACCAGACGCGATCAGGCTGCAGATCTCTTAGGATTTAACGTAAAATATGTTTAGGGCCCTTGTCTATAGGGAGCCCTTGTCTCTAAGGCGTCCTTGTCTCTAAGGCGCCCTTGTCTGTAGGCCGCCCTTGTCTATATGCGTCCTTCCTTAAACGCTAGCCTTGTCTATAGGACATCCTTGTTTATAGCCTGTTTTAAGCTGCATTAAAAGAAACTAAAAAAGAGTTCAAGCAACGATAAATAATTGAAAAAAGACGCTGTCTAGTTGGGAAATGGGTAAATCCTGGATTGCAACCACCAGCGTACACATCTATTAAAGTGAAGCACGTTAGTGCGATGGTTTATCAAATAATTTTAATAACAGCTTAATACTGACTTTGAACCCTAGCTCTTTTTTCATACTTTTGCTCTGCATTTTGTGAATGCTTGGGTACCGTATATTTTATCTGGCTGTTGTTTTATTGAACGAACAGTGATAAACGCTTGTCTGGAATTACAACATTAATACGAAGCGTACCAGATTGCTCTGGAATTCGGTTTCTGCTACCAAACTGTCAACAGTGGTACTAGATGGTTATTGATAGCACGGTCTGAAATCCAAATACATGAGTTTTGTTTTGATGAACTATCCTGGAATTCAACATATCAGTACCTTGAGCTAAACTCATTGCAGTAAGACCCGCGATGATGACTCGCATAAGAAAACCCGGCTGAAATTTCTTATCACATAAACAAAGCCAATTAAGTGGTATCATCAAACAAAACTTTACCTCCAACCTGATAATCGCTACGTCGGATATATTTTTGCTTTGTCTGATCTTGTCCAAGGCATAAAAGTGTTTCCCACAACAAAAAATGAGCTTTTTGATTCGCTGAGGATCAGCCCTCGTGTCACCGATGACTGGGTGAAAATGTGTTCCCGGCGACATTTCTTCTAAGGAAGACACTGCAGACTGAAAGGCAAAATTTAAGAAGTAAATAGGGAAGTAATTGTAAGTTTAATATAAAGCAAGAAATAGTTTCATCAACAAAGTATTAATTTCAACAAATACTGATGCGGGAAGTAGAGTACCGTGTCCCTAACTGAATCTATAGCTTGTGCTTTGTCTCGGCAATTTCAACACATCACTAAAGATAGAGGGGAATTTGTGTATCAAAAATAGGCATAATGCGTGTAGGCATGAATAGATACGATCGCACAAGATTACCGAATGCTTGACAGTCATAACTACATTTCGAAATCAGAATATAGACTTAGCTTATTCATTTAAAGGTATCAGAGCTAAAACAAAATTTTAAAAGGGCGTATAACATTTTACTGTGTGGATAAACCTTGTGATGTTGTCACGGTCATCTCTGAGCGATACCAATGACCCATTGAAATGTGTCTTTGGACCAAAGGCCCTTAATACTTCCCAACTCTTCAATAAGCATATAATATGCATTGCCTGCAGTCAGCCCTGTAGTATTTAAGCGTGAGTTACAGAACTATTTTAATGGTTAATTTTATCCTCTTTTTTAACATGCATCTCTGTTGGAAAAGCGTTAGTCGATGGTTCTTTCAAAGATATTTCAATTGTTGCAACAGAAACTCCAGATGAAAATCAGAAATATAAAAACCCAGGGAACTACATGTAGTTTGATTGACATCTTATATCCTTCGCTTTTGATGCTAACTTGTCTCACCAACAGAAAAAATTAATAATAGTGCCAAACAGCATTATTTTAAGAGTGTAGAAAATAACTAACCTAGATACAAAGGGTTTCAAGGGACTCATTTACAATTGAAGGTGAAATCTAGTTCAATGAATAACATTGTACGTAAACCACTTTTATCGATGTTTTCTATGTGTGTGTTTGACAGTGGGAGATAAGCAGTTAGAGTGAATTTCTTATTTTACAACCTAATATAAATTTTTTATCCTTTGAACGTCTTTTATCTCTCATTTTGAGAGGTGGGATAAGATGAGCCCACTTTCGTGAGAGTTGTTTGGAGCATTTAAGTCCGGATGCACTTCCTGACATCACCGATGGACCTTCCTGGGATTGAACCCTGACTCTCTTCACCCTCTTGATTAGAAGGCCACAGCGGCTACAACCTGATATTATACAAGGCATTTTAACGATCTTCAAAGTAAACACATACACCTCCCAGGTGGTTACAATTATCTTGGCTACCGCATTCCTACACAAAAACACTGCGGCGTTAATTAAAAACTTCAAACAGAATGTGCGGGGCCAATTACTAAGTAGCGTCAATGTTACGAAGGCCCAACTTAGATGGGGGCCCTAATTGAAAATTTATAAAAAAAAATAAACTAATATAATGTAAAACAATGTACAATTTAGAAGTAAAATGTTCTAAATGTTACATATCCATCTACTACTACAATGTTATAAACTTGATGTCCAAAATGTATCGTAAGATTGCAAGTTATAAAGGAATACAGCAGAGACGAGTTAGCTTAGTCGGTATAGAGTCTAGCAAGCAAAGCGTTGACTATGTGAGTCCACTTTCCGCGTTAGTCTGGAAACTCCCACGGATACCAAGAAAGAAAACGGGTACCTGGCATTAGATGGAGAACGATAAAGGCGACGAGGAAAGGAACTGGCCACCCTAACTCACTATATTGCGTCTCAGGAAATGTAATTCTCTCCCACACCACAATCTGTGATGGGTAGAGTACGAGACTCGCTTTGCCTCTTACTTTTATAAACCGCATACTGATAGATGAAATGTAGTGCTTTTTGCGTTGACTGTTACAAAGTGGTTGAAGCCGTGGCGCTAATAAGAAAGGTGGTATGTAATGCAACACTTGAAAATGGGATGGACCTACGTTATGTCTTAAACTTCACTAAAGTTTTCGGGGCTTTCCATCGGAGGTGCATTTTCTATACTAGCGTTGTTCTCATTCTCTCTATCAATGACTTCTTTATAATGATCTTCATCTCTCTACAATCTTCTACTCGTCAAGCTTTATACATTCATTCATATCACTGACATAATTTGCGCACAAGGAAGTAGTAATTAACGGCAATATGTAAACATTTACTTGATACGTTGTGTCAAAGTAATTAATCCTTTCAACACATCACACTGTTGTGAATTAATACAGCACCTTCCCATCCTAACGCAATCCAAAGAAGATAGTATCGAGGTAATACAGGTGCAAATCCTCTTGTCTAATCATAACCTTCCCTCTCCCATTTGCAAGTAGGAAGTTAAAATCAAGAGTAGCGATGTTTTTACTTTAACTTTACTTTACTGGTCACCATAATCGTTGCCGATCGTTGGTCCCCATAGACAGTGATCCTTGATGCAGGCCTTCCAGTGTTGCTTGTCCTGAGCCATTACCATGCTGACTCTGATGTCCTTGCTCTCTGTCATCTGCTTGATATCACTCAACCATGTTGTCCAATGTAGGCCTCAACCGACCTTCTTTCCGCTGTTCTCGACGAATCCACGTAGGATTTCTCATGCTGAACCTCCAGCAGCGTGACCAAAAAACGAGTCCTTTCTCCTGAGGATGCAGTCAAGTAACTGCGGCTTGCACAGTTCCATGCGGTGCAATACAGTCTCATTTGTTATCATCTCCTTCCGGTTAATCTTGAGGATCAGTCGATAAGTCCATATTTCGCATAATGATATTTTTCTCTTGAGTGCAATGTTCTTCTCCATGAAAAATATCAAAATGGCGGCTTACGCCGAGACCACATGTCGCCAGAATGAAAAATGATGATTTAGAATACTAAACATTAAAGAATCGGTAGCTCAAGACTGATTCCAAAATCGAATTCAAAATTAAAGAAAGACAGGTACTATTCTATATTTTATCTCGCCAAAGGAAACAGTTTTACCCCAAAGTTTAATAGAGCAGGTTGGAAGTTATGTAGTCCGTTCATCGCTCACCGTTTCACGGGTATAATTTCATAAAATACCTACCGGTAACCTTAGAATGAGTTTTGGTGATGCAATCACAAGTGGTTTTCTGTAGTTTCGTACCATCTGAAGAAAGGAAACATTGCTATGATCATTTCTAATAACGCATTGTCATTTCAAATTTTACATAAGCAAATGAAACAACAACAACAACAAAATTCGGTAAGTTGAGTCATAAAAACCAGTTGAATGATATTGCTTGTTGATTGGTTATCTTCACTGAAGGAAACAAAATTACAAAAAAGGGCATCCGTATGAAATATGATTGTTTTTATTAATAATCATTACTTGTCTTTCACACAAGTCAAGGAAAAATAGCATCCAACTTTTACCAACATTTTCTACAAAAAGATATGAGACTCAGAAGCTCTATAAAATTCTTGAAAAAGATAAGTCTAGTAATGTGATTACGGTATTAGGTCACAGGACGTTAAATAGAAAAAAGTTCTTGACATTAAATGTGATTAGAAGAACGGTGATTTGTACGAAAGATTGCCGTGTTAGTGGCGAATAGCTGATATTAGTTATCCTGTAGAGTTATCGTTCGCTTAATAACAAATCCCTAAAGCGCATCGTAAGAAGAATGTTACAATACAAACTCGGTTGTGATTTATCATAACACGGTTTCAAATCGGAGCATGGCTATGATGGCAAAAGGTTTGTGTGGTGTCTACACGTCTACTCTCCCATGGGAATGGATCAGAAAAATTTCATTATTTGCTTTCCTGAGCTGCTTTGTCACTATCGTTTCGCGTTCAAAGGGCGCTATATAAATAAAATTAAAACGCCGAGTGTGCTTTTCGCTATTCCCTTCTTCCCTCTGTAATATTATAGTGACGTCAATGTACTAATATTAAAAAGTACATTTGCATGTTTTACTCATGCAAGATAATTCAAATATATGACGGTGCTTGTTTAATACGATACCGTTGATAAAGTTCGCTAGGGTTTTTTAATGTACACAGAAAAGCATGCTGACAACTAAACGCGGTTAATGCGCTTCACTGGCTATCATTCTAGTTTGTGCTCTTTGATTTTGGTAGGCTGTCAACTTAGAGGACTATTCCGTCTTTGAACTGTTGGCAAGAGGGCTGCTCTGATTACCCTCTCAATATCATGGCGTGATTATATTCCCTGTTATACATAGTCCTTCAATGTATCAAATGGAATCTCGTTCAGTCAAACAAACAAATGTTGCTGCGTTCTGCATCCTAGCTGTCATTGCTGTACACCACTTTCAGGGTGCTTTTTACAAGGCGCCAAAATCTAAAACTGCATACATCAACATGTAATAACAATCCTCTTGATGTGACAATATTGTAACTGTAATATGAAACGCGTATTTTCCCGTCAGCATCAGATTCCGTCTTCAAAGATATCTGGAAATAATACCAAATCGATGCTAAACTTCACTGCTTATTCAACACAAACCGATAAAAGGGCTACATTTCACTATTACATGTTCTTACCTGCCGTCGAAGTAAATGGAAGTACTGCGCAGGCGTGGTTGGATTGACTACTTCCACATTGACGTCATCTCCATCTATATCGTCTTCTTTGCTATCGGAAAGCTACAAAACAAAGTTATAACAGCATTCGCTCGGTCAGTGAGTACCAATTTCGCTTATGTTCAAAGCAAAGAATGTTTAAAGTAAACAAGTAAACGGGAATGACACGTGCACGCTTGTGGCAATTAACAAATTTATAACTGTAACGCCCTTAAAGTATTACGATGCACAACACATTTTGCAGAACACCATAATCCTGTGGCACACTATCGACCAAAAATTTTACACGTGCACGTGACAGTCCAGTACTGTCTAAAATGGCAGTCTCCCCTGCCCATAATAATCACTCAATACACGCTTTTAGTTGATAGATGCAAAGATGTTAACAGAATACAAATTTTAAAAAAGGAGGAAATGTCCCCGTTCCTTAGCAGCTTTAAGACCTATGCACTTTCAAATAATTTTACCACCATCTATATAATAAAAAACGGAACAATTCGATAGCATTTCTTACTGATGTAGTATAATTTGCCAAATTTAACGCCTGACAATCTCCAAATAAAAAATAAAATATAAAAAGATAATCAAAAAATCATGGCTGCATGACTTTCCACTGTGCTTGCAATAAAATATTGCACACGAGCTAGGGTGTGAATACAGTGATGGACTGTATTCTTTCTGTTGCTGTTATCCGGTCCGTGGAAGGCGGTCCTACTAGATTGTCGAGATGGCTGCTTGGCCTTCTTTTCTGCCCAGTAGATACACAGTAATGGACGCAAGTCCCAAGCTACCCATTATATTTTAGTTGGTCTTCAGTGGCTTTTTCTGTTTATTTAGGGTAGTTCCATTTAACAGCCAACTGCTTACCAAGGGTTTGTAATCTGAGAAATATCCATGACCTTCCCAAGCTACGTTACTCAATCTACGATAACATAAATTTCGATTGTGTATATCATATGCTCTACATAGTGACTGTACTTAGGTCCACTCATGTGTCTTCATGCCTATGTCCTGTCAAGAGTATACTTATGTATATCGATCATCTTAACAATCCTACATTGCATCTCTTGTCAGGTATTTCCATACATCATGGCCCAAGATAGGCACTCTTCATGCTTCCTAAAAATTTAAATTCAACTTCCAAATCTCAGGCTCATTCATACGGCCGTATCAATTACCGTTTAGTGCTTTACCCATTCAGCAAACGGACTTTACGATTTCGAGGTTCGACCTAAAAATCTCTAAAGGGGATTTACTTTATGAAATGAGTACTAAATGCCAATTACATAATGCAACAGCCACAGAGCTTACGACATAATGATTCAGCGGTCCATAGGATCTACTGCCAGAAAATGTCACTGAAATACGACACAGTAAAGGCTTAAACCTCAACAATATCGACCTGCCTCACTCAACGAGTTACCAAAGACAAACCTGTAAAAATCTTTCTAGTCTACAGGAAGAATGTTCAGGTCCCGCTCCATCTTGTCCATGAGGTAAGAGTATTACCATTCCATTCTGAAGTAACCATTTAGCTAAAGAAATGAGAGACTAATCAATTTACCTAATCTTTCCACGTTAAGGCATCGTTTAGGACGCTCGCAAAGGTAAAAAAGCCACAAATCTACGACCACGGACCACTCTTGACAGAACGTGTGACCAACAACGCGACTTGTATACGCAGAAATTCTATGAAGACACCGTACACGGTTGTAACTAGCACTCCTTATTGTATCTTGAAATGTTAATGTTTTATTATTTAAACGTCTTTCAGAAAAAGTATATTTAACTTTCACTGAGAGGACGAGGAACAACCTGGATCGTACCCGATCCTCTAGCAGAGCGCTAAGTACTCAGGCAGACACAAAAGCAGTCATGAACTACATAGTATAGAGCTCATTAAACATGAAGTGCTTGGGGCGCTGGCACGGTTCGAGCCCAGGATCTCCCACACTGAAAACGAAGACGAAGTTGGGATTTTTTAAGCTAAGCATGCAAATCATGCTACATTCACTTAATAAAGTGCAAGTTAGGGCATTTATAGTATGGTGGAGGACTTTTTGAAGTGCTAGTCCGTCAACAGCTAACACGCCAAAATACCTCAACCAACGTGAGTTAAATGCCTTGGCGTGTGATAGAAGCGTTATAAATTAAGTACTACTAACGTTTGAAGCAGAGAAAAGAGTTCTTTCTTCAGCGGAGATATATTGAATAATAATAGTAATGATGATAATAGGAATAATCCTATGCAATAATTTTTTAAAACTTCAATACCATTAATAAGATAAATTTCTATATTGCTGCTTAAAACCGGTTACTTACTAATATCCTTTTATAATATTGTTTTCACCCGACAAGTTAAGTAGGGACATAAAATATTATTAAAACACGACTATAAACATATTAACTATTTATAGAGCAAGAGTATGAAAAATTGAGAAAATATATGCACAAATTCCATCTTTCAGTGTAAAGGTTTTTTCGTCTGACACTTCTAGGAGTACAATATTGTCACAATGGAAATCGAAAAGGAAGGAATAAAACCTATTCCCAGAGCGATTTTAAAGTAGTCAATTAAAAACCTACATAGTTAACTGCAAAAGCCAAATAAAAAGACAAATTCTCCCCGTCTGCAAAGCAACGGTTTCGTGCTTTTATGCGGTCTGATTTCAGAAAGGCCCAGTGAAGGAAGACCTAATCATGCCTATGATATGAACGCGTTATCCGCATATGTTATCGCTGAATTTAGGTCTTTGAACCAGTGCTGTGCTATGGCAGAGTCATACCGCTTAGCCTTGCACACTTTAAGTACGACGATTAGTAATGTAGCCCTGATGCCTACTTACTACATTTCACATAGAAAGAGACATCCTTTCAAAAGCTTACATTTTTAAATAGAAAAAGACATCCTTTCAAAAGCTTACATTTTTAAATAGAAAAAGACATCCTTTCAAAAGCTTACATTTTTAAATACAAAAAGACATCCTTTCAAAACCTTGCATTTTTAAATCTAAAAGACCTCCTTTAAAAATAACAGGCTTGGACAACACGCTACTGGAGGCCTCGACCGGAGGTCATTGGGAAAATGTAGATTGTAGATAACTGGTATTTTTTATCATGATGCTAGCAAATCATCCATAAAAGATGTGATTTGAGACCAGCGGAGGGGTTCAACCAAAACATAATCAATTTAGCCAAATGTGGTATATACACAACCCTCTGATTTTCGTGCAATATATTTTATGGAGGTTCAAAGAAACAGCATAAACAAAGATCACAAACTGTTCTAGGAATTAAATATTGGGAAAAAATCATTGAAAGTGATTAACACTAATATATTAGGATCTTAACAGTTTCAAAACTTTCAGCTTGGAGTCCTTTGTTGATCTTGAGGTGTACAATTTACTATAATTGTTAAGTAGCACATTATCCAATGTCCTAGCACGACTTTCCTATATTTGCAAATTTTAATGGCAAGATATCTCTAAAATCACACAACACAGTGATTTCCTATATACAAAACGTGCTATTTCATGCAAAAATATATATCTGAAAATTACCCATTGGCAGACACTGTCCCCTGGTATATGGAGTCCCCCACGATTTAGATCACTCACAAAAGACCCTTACTGATTGAAATTATCATAGGAATGGTATCCTTAAAATCACTTCATTGACGAATCACAGAACCAGCAATATAAACAAGTCCCAAATATTTAGGGATACCTAGCAAAGATACATATACAAGCCTATTCAACGTTTTTCAAAAGACAGTATCCCCCATGATATCTCAGGGATGGTTTCACATAGACTTCATCAACGAGGAAAATACAGTTCTTTTGTCGAGCATTTGTCAAATTACTAAATATACAGAATTCATAAATGTTGAATCATCAAGAGATGCATTGACTTAAGAAGTATTCAAGTTAGTGCTTTCATACTTGAGAGCCCATAGTCTCCTAATAAACGAGAATACAAAGCCCTAGATGTTGCAAGGTATTCAAATGCCCTTACAACTGTCCCAGGTAAATATCTTTTAGCACCTACGTATGCCAGTGAATTCATGGCAGTAACATGTTGCAGTAACAAAGATTTTTTCTCATCATATGACATAGCACCAAACAACCTTACAAATTACTCCAGCTTAGAGAATGTGAAAGTACTATTAATGTGATTTTTCGAGAATATAGAAATAGTGCATTTTACTCCAGAGTGAAAACCTTCATTCAAACGTAAGATCAGTGTTTATTTTTAGCGAGAAACGGCGAATACTCATTGCCTTGTCAAATTCCGGCGATTGAATATCTAATAATATTGTTGAAATTGCATTCGATGCAAGCGGTAACTCTCCACGAAGCTTTAATTCCTTACTGGTTACATTCTCGCACAAGGTGTCAAATGATGTTACCATATCCTGTCGCAAGAACAAGTGTTTTTCGTCTGGTAGAGTACTTCTACTTGATGACAAAGATTTTGTTGTTATTCTCCGAGGATCTCGGGAGTCTGGATCAAACTTAGCTTAACGCATTCGAACATCTAGGGTAGGTTGAACGCGTCTTTTTACCACGAACAGTAATTGACTTGTATTCTGCAGGAAAATGGCGTTCACAAACAACAGTGTATTTGGAGTCCGATATATTGTCTCGAGGCATAACTGAAAGCGACTCTTTCTTCCTGGTACTTAGGGAGTGGAAATACACGTTCCTTGTTACTTTCATTGTAGTTTCCATTACAATTCATCACACAACATTTGCGAGGCATGGTTTGACAGGTTTGACAGCATGACTTCGGTTGGTAATGGCAGAACTCTCGAAGTAGTCCCAAAGAGTAACTTGTAGTTAGCAATAAACGACATCACAAATATCATACAGAAAGCTACCTAGTTAATAGCAGTATTGATTATCAGGGTCACACAACTTATCTGAACTATTTTACCAGGGATAGCCCCCCTTAACATGCACTCGTTCAATTGATCATTCCCTTAACGTTCCCACTTAATACCCTTGTTCAATTGATCACTAACATGGCCTGGTTCAATTGATCATTCCTTTAAAGCTCTACCTCTAACTTAACACCCTCTGTCATTCCTGAGTTTTCCCTTTTTTACAACCTGTATGCACATTTTCCAGTCGAATGACCTACTTTAAAAGTTTCTATCATAGCGCTGCGCTGGATATGATGCTGCTTATATGCCCTTTAGAATACCCGCAAGCATATAGTTTTTTGCTTGATTGAAGCTCCCCCTTAAGGTTTCCTTAAAGTTTAACCTTAACATGCTTAGCCTCTTTAGCTAGAGCAATCGCAGTAGTAGGAATAGTAGCATACACATAGAAAGGCAAAAGGGCCTTTCGGCTAGTTCATAATCTGCCCCAACATACTCTAAAAGTTCCAGCTTAACAATGTAAGCCGTTCCTTAAATATTGCTATTACACCCTTCTGACAATCTATATGCTCATAATTCGGTTTGATTTAGTTCAAAATCCCAATACAAGTTCTTTGAAAGCTTCGCCTTAATATCCTTAGGATTTGTCCCCGCTCCTTAGCATTTAGCAAGGGCCCC
>JAAAKL020009600.1:0-14964 GCA_010016065.2 Carybdea cf. marsupialis auct. non (Linnaeus, 1758)
ACTGGAACGGTACTAAACGCTAATCGCAACTTGTATCGTGCCTTCCTGTCACGCCTTGCCGCGCCGCCGCCCTTACAGCAGCATGGTGGTGGGCTTTGCTGCTACGTAGAAACAAAATCTTTCCTTAATAATGGAAATTAAAGTACACAAAAGAATGAAAAATAAGAAACGGATAATATGCATTGTTAACCCCTCATGTACTTTCTCAGGGTTCCTTCTATTCTCTATTTTGCTGCTACATTTTCTGTCATAAATCTTCTCAGGCTTGTGCAAAATTGCGAAAAGCTGCAGCCAACATGAGAGAAAAGGCTGAACTTGTAGATGAGTGCGTTCGCCGTGCAATAGTCAATGGATACAAGGATGCCGCTGCAGTACACAAGAAAGTAGAAGAATACTTGCAATCCCTCGTAAATGCTAAGACATGTGATGATGTTCTCCCAGGAGAGGTAAGATTTGTGAAATTACGTAGAATGAAATACCTCCAAAAATAGAATTTTTCACTTTAGAAAAAGTCAGTTTTAGCATTACTTATTCGATGTATTTCATACATTAGAAATTGTAGGAAATTGTGGATGTTTTGCATTTCTCAAAAAAGAAAAGTGCAAATTTGACGATCATAGACGATCAATTTGTTAGGCTTCCGAAAATGAGATATCCTTAGCAGAAGGAAAGAGATGCCGAGAATAAAATTTGAAAAAGTAATAAGTTGAAGACAGATATTAATCATCTTTAGAACTTATGAAAGGAAGTAGATGGGCAGATCTACAAATAATCCTATGATAGAGAAATGCTGAAGAATTGGGGTTTTTACTGATGATTCAAATAATCCATGGTTTTGAGTTTATATGTTTATTACATCATTCCTAGTGTTTTGGCAGCTGACTGATTAACCGTGAAAGGTTTCCCTCGTGCTAGCAGTGTTCGTGAATATGCAGATTGTGATGGCTACGATTATCTCGTTCTTTAAACCTAAATTGCCAAATCTTTCGATAATGCATGAAGCACTGATTTATATATCTCAAAGGTAAAAGACAACAGTCGATTTAAAGGGTAAATGCATGTAAATGTCAAAAACGTCACCTGACCAATTCTCTGCTATTTAGGCGCCATGGTCTCTAAACAGAATCTGAGACCCTTCAAGTGTGTATTGTAACTTTTATTGCAATCCCTGAAGAGAACACAATAAGACATAATTGTTTCTTTTATGTTTGTTTAATTTTACTGGTAGACCTGCGACAAATTGAGAGAACTGGCTGAAAGACTCCGTGTTGGAAGTGAAAAAGCAACTGAAGCTGTTCGTGCCGCATTCAAACAGGGATATCAGCAAGTCACAAGCATCACTGCTTCTGCAATCGAAAATGTCAAAAATTTTGCCACTAACACTGAATGTGAAGATGTCATTTCTGCCAAGGTATAATCTGCCAACATTTACTTCTGGAGCTATGTTAAATTTTAAAAATAGCTATTTTGATGATTCAATATCAGTCATGAAAATTCCTTTGATACATTTTTGACCATAAGACATGCAGCAATCTACCCTCACGTCAGTATCCAGTAAAATTAAGGTGTCAGGATATCACTACAGACGTCAATCATTAAGATTTATGTCACTAATTTTACTCACTCCTTACACTTACATAGGGTTTCATATTACTACTTGTTGCCAAACGTTTTGACATTAAAATGCTGCGTAAACAAACTAGGCTTTTCCATGTTTATGTTGAAATTTGTCTTTGTCTAGGCATGCCAGCAATTGAGAGATGCTGCTGCAAAAGTACAAGTCGCTGCCGACAAGGTTGATGAAGCTGTGCGTGATGCCGTTGCAAAGTCAATCTTCTTTGGAAAAGACGTATTGGAGCGCGCAAGAGCATATTTAAGAGACAATATCTCTTGTGAAAAAGTGCTCGGTGCTGGTGTAAGTAGATTTAAACGAATAGTAAATTTTAGTTAGGAACACAATAATGACCAAACTGAAGCAACATGTTGGTAGAATCCTGTTATTTTTTACGTTTGATTGCTCTACTGTTCTTCAATGTGTTACAAGATTCCTGTGTAATGTTTCCCTTGTAATGCCAGTGAAACTCTACTTCTGATGCATTCACTTTACTTTCTTTCATATAAAATCTTGCACCGAGTATTGCCATATGAAATCGTCATCTCCCTGAACTGCCATGTCTTTAGCAATGTACACCAGCCAAGATTATAGTGACCCTTCTCCACATATTGCAATGAATAAAACCATAATTTATTCTGATTTTAACAGACCTGTGCTAAGATTCAGAAAGTGGCTTCCAGTATCGGTGTTGCTGCAGAAGAAGCCGAAAGAGTCATCAAAGAAAACATCATGAAGGGAATGGACAGACTTTCTGAGGTCTACGATGCTGTTCTGAGGTTCTTCAAGGATAAGGTCTGGGAAAAATTGAAAGAATGGGTTCCAAAGCTCGGAAAAAGGGACTTGGAGAAGAGAGATATTTCTGAATGGGTAGCAAAAGCAAAGGCTAGTAAGTAAACTGAATTCATTATTTTGTACTCTTTGCAATAAAAGTGTTAAGTAGGAAATCAGAATTTGTTACTCCGAATTATAAAGAATGCAGCTCTGTAGGATAAAGTTAAAATGTACTTCATAATAAATAGATGTTGAGGAATTATTGTCTTTTAGCTTAAATATGTTGGACTGTTTTCAAACTGGTAGATACTTCCAGTTGTACTCCTGTACTAATCCATATAATGATTGCTCAATTTTACAGAAGTTCAAGAGGCAATGGAAAAGGCCAAGGAATTACTTGCCAATGCTAGAGTTGAGGCCATGGAAGCATTGCAGGGAGCCAAAGGTAAAGTGAAAGAACTTGTTGCTGAAGCCATTCGTCTTGGAAAGGATAGGCTGAATCAACTTGAAGAGTTTGTGAGAGAACTTATGGAGAAATATGGAGCTAATGGTGACGGTAATGATGAAATTTATAATAGTAACTGTTGTGTTTCTGTTTGAATGTACTCATTACAATACTAAACTGAAATCTATTTTCATCTGGTGCGGTCGGTCTATCTGTTAACTATTTCATTTTTCTGTGAGCTCTGGTATGTATCTGAATCTACTTTTAAGCTGTCAATCAAACTATTACTTCCAGCCTTGTAGAATTTATATACAGTAAATATAGTACGCTTTGTGCAAAATTACCAAACTGATGAAAAAAACACCAGTTCAATAAGGTAATAACACTAGCAGTCACATTAGTAATTTGATCAGTTACATTGCACATTCGAGTTAAATAGAGGGAAAGTTTGCCACCAAAATAAAAAGCCATCAAAATAAAAAAAATTCTAAAATATTATTTCTAATTTGCAGCTATTGCATTGTTTCACTTAGTAATGAGTATAAATGAATGGGGAAAATAGGGTAAATGTCAATTAATATTGAGGCTATTGTGTGACTGTACTCTCATGTTTTTCATCAGAGCTCAAGATGGTAAAACGTTCATTCGTCGATGATCTCAGAGAAGCTGCAAAGAAGGCTAAAGGCGTGCTGAGAGTTGTCATTGAGAAGGCTCTCACTAAGGGAGGAGAGACTCTGAATAAGATGAGAGGAGTTTTGCAAACTGTCATCAATTTGGTCTTGGGTAGACAGCAAAAGAGAGAAATGGGTAAGTGAGACACACTGATACTTGCGAAAGTGTGAAGACATACATGTGTCGTTTCCAATTAGCTTAAAAAAAAGATAGACTAGACAAACAAAACTTCTGGTATCATATCTAATGGAGTGACTGCCCGTTATGAACCCACCCAAGGACCTTTCTCCCAAGTCTCCCAACCCTTTCAAGTTCACAAGTTTCAAGCAAATCTTCTTGTCGGACTGTAGGACTTGCTTTTAAATTTTTATTGAAATTTGTCTTCAAACAAGAAGATCCCTACAAGTCCGAAGTACTGAACGTAAACATAACACAGCATTTAAATCCATAAAAAAGGGTTTTTATCTTTCATTCAGATGGAATCTGCCCATGAAAAGTTGCTCAATTCTGCTGTGAGCACTTCAGTGATGCGACAGTAAACCATTCCTCAATAGACGGGATATCATCTTATTGCAGTAACATGCATACTGAGAATACCAGCCTACGTATACTGTTGTTATTTGGTACCTAATACATTATCTAAATAGATATTTTAATTGGAAGATAAGATAGGTAGCTATACCCATGATTATCTTTATGGTAAAATATCATTTTAATTAGGAAAGCATTATAATGAATTCATACAAAAGTATTTGACTCCTTGATCTGTAAATATTTCCTTTCTTCTCCCGTATTCTTTTATCAGAGGAAGATATCACAATCATGGCAGACATTATTGAAGCCGCTACTAAGAGAGAAACCGAGGAAATAGCTGCTCGATCGATCCTGGAAGCTGATGCTCTCCTTGATGAAGCCTTCGAGGATATTGAAGACTTGGCTGATGACATCGATGATCACTCTTCAGACAAGAAGAGAGAAGTCGAATCAGGTGAGAAAATTGCAGTTGAATAGATAAGCATATAAGTTTAGTATGCTAAAGGGAAAGGGGGAATTTAGATTATAAGTTAGAATTGAAACGAGCGGTAGATCTCATACGTTGCTCGTTTTTTATGAACTACACTAACCGTTGATTAATGTTTGCATTGCTGTGATTGCCTTCCTGTTTCCATATTCGTTGAAAAAAACTCTTAAAATACAAATTTAAGCCATGCTTCTTCCAGTCAAAGATTGATGGTTGAATTTTAAGGGATTTGCAGCAAACATTGATGTTCTAATTAATGTTCTTCCCATAGATGGTAGACGTTTATCATGTCGTAAGTCGTAGTCTTTTTCTGAGCTACGTTTCGACAGATACTTCTTCCATCTTCAGGCTAATTGACTCTGGAACTTTTTGCTGAATTTATCTTGTAAGGTTACGGACCTTCGAGGAAGTAGGTGATCGAACCTGTCGCCAATAGAAAGAGACTACGACTCACGACATGATAAACGCCTACCATCTATGGCATCTTTGAGTTGAAAAGTGTCAGCATATTTAAAGCTTTTCCGAGTCTGTGAACACATAAACAGTTGACCTGTAACAAGTAACAATTCATCAAGTGTCTGAAAACCCAGTTTTACCCAAATGGACAGATGGGAAGTGTTGCAAATGATAGGCCTCTTTGTGAAACCTTGGTCTCTTTTCCCTTACAAAGTGTCCCAATAACATTTTGTATATTAGCTAACTATTATTCAACAAGTACATCATTAGAAGTGACTAATGAAAATACCTCTTTATTTTCAGATTTATTCATGAGACTCAGAGAATCATTGGATACTCTCTCAAACAACCTTTAAATCAGTGATTAAATAAATGAGATGTCAGCAAAGAATTTGTGATATGTGGGACTGCCATCGATAAAGTTTGTAAAATATTGGTGTAATGGAGAGATAAAAAAATCAAATATAAAAATAGCAAACCTGTCAACTATTTTTTTGTTGTATCTTCTTTATTTTTATAGCCCAAAGAGTTGATGAATACTTCATTTCCAAATATGTATGTCGCTTGATCCCCGCTTTCTCACATTACATGAGAAAATGAAGCCTTCCTAGTTATTTGCTACCATGAAACACAGATTAAAATTTTTAGCTACACTCCATTCCAATTGAATGCACTAAACATGATTTCAAAGATGTACGCAGGAGGTAGAGATTATGGTTTGTTTCTCAGCATCATTTATAAAATGGTGTTCGTATTGGGAAGCCATTATACTTCTCTTACGTCCCAGTGTGAATCAAACCTATGGGAATCAGTTGTGTCTGAATAGATTACAGGGAAAAGGTAATTTCTTTGGCACAAAAATTGTCGAGAAATAAGTTTTGTACCGATTGCTTTATGAGGTGAGGTAACACAGTTTCTAGAAGTTTCTAGAGGAATAATAGCTTGCAACAACTATTACAAAAACCTTCTAACAGACGTGGTTTCATATTATTTATTTATATGAATGGTAAATCAAAACGCATGATTATATAGTACTTACACTAGTCAAGTAAATGAATGTTTATCTCTGGCTGCCTTTAACAAGTAATGGATTTAAAAGAATTATTTAAAAGAGTAGTTTAATACTAAAAGGCTGATCATTTCCAATTCTCATACCCAATCATTGTACTTGATCTGCTTTCTCTATTCTTTACATCATACCTCCACTAAACAGAGTTATTCTTAAAATAACTACCTTTCCATGCACACTCTTGCTACAAAGAGGAACTCTTTAAGTTGGAAGTAGTTGAGAAAAAGCAAGCTACGATTTACGAAGACTTCTATTATCAGTGTTATCCTCAGATTCTTATTGATAGGGAGAAATATGAAATGATAAAATCTCAGAAGATACTAGAGAGATATTAAAAGAAAATATTGTACCAACAGGAATCAGACCACTGGCCTGCGCAATTGTGTTGGGTGCTACCCGAGAGCCATGGATAACCTATTTCTCTAGCAGCAATATCATTTCCCAATTTTCTATTGGTTGATATCGACTTGGAACTGCTGTATATTTGAATATTGAACAAATTCCCCTACCTCTTTATTTCCTATTATTTTAAACAACAGTGTACAGTTACGTAACAAACATTTACAGTGCATACAATTTAATATAATAATGATATTTAAGTTTACGAATTCCTCTTTCTCTATCTCTCAAACCTCAGCATACCTGTGTTTATCTTAAGTTATGCATAGATCATTGGACGCTTCCCCTTAAATTACAAAACTATCGCCATAGATATATATCTAATATACATGGTTTTAATATAAAAGAAAAATTATACAGCAAGCTAAAACAAATAAAAAGCAAGGCTATTCTAAACCAGAAATACTCTGGTACGTAATCTATTATTAAATATTATTCTATTTTCATATCTGAATAGGGTAGAGTACTTTTAATGGTTCCATGGCTTAACTGAAATATGTATCTGTGATAGTATAATCAATGAACCAAACATGCATATTACAATCTTCCCTGTCTGCGAAACTTTGTCTGCGAAACAGAATAGTTTCCCATCTGATACAAAGCATGAGATGAATAACAATCCATTATTTCATTATTTAACATCAAAAGAAAATACCAAATCCTAAGTTGGTATGTGAACAATCGCTCAACATAAAGTTGCCATCATTAACAAACTGTCATCCGCTGCATTTGCCGGAGATGCCCAACATGCGAAGGGTCAACAAGGGGGTACACGTATCGAAGTATTAGAAGTGTAGATATTGAAGTAACATTTTAAAATTACATTAGTAGGTCCTTAGCAGATATACAAAGAAGAAAATAATGCCTCATCTGTACGTCCTTATACAACATACGGACTTATAGTTAAGTAAAATATCATACTTGAGATTGAGGACAAATAAAGGGCAAAAAAACTTCATCTTGCTGTAATCTAGTAATGGACCAACTGGCAAATACCTATTAATGTTTTATCTACTTCTTTACATATTAACTATTTTAAATCTGATTGTGATTTGGATATCGATGTTTTCAAACAAAAGAAAGCAATTTGTCATAATATGACCCCCGTTAAAAATTATAGACGGTATTTGGAAGGACACTCCTATTTCTAAGATGAGAGATATTGTTTAGTATATTGATACTTGATAATGGTCTAGCTAAAAACATTTGCATCTAAAATTGTTATTGAGGAAAACCATGCGGCCTAGATATGCAAATTCTGCCATAGAATATTAAGACAATGAAGAAATGAGGGAGCATGAAAACCACTTTACAGTTGCGGGTCATTGTAATCTCATGACTCTCGAAAGCTTTATTTTATGCATATTTGTATACTAAAGCGCTCTTTCTCCTCAACAATTAAAAAGAAAAACATCTTCACAATGGATTGAACATTATTGACACAATTGCAATTTTAAAGTATCTTTCAAAGTTTGTTTGTTTAACATTGTCTCTCCTTTTTTCATACTAAACGCATAAGTCAACAATAACGCATGCGCCAGAGGGTTCGGTCCCGTGTTCCTTACCTTGGATAACTATTGGAATAAAAGTTTCAATACACATTCCTCGCACAAATACAACCATTAATACTCAAATTGGTGTTTGATCCGATTTTTTATCGTTAGGTTAGCAGAGATTTCAAATACTTTTGCCCATTCCCATCTGGTGTATCTAATGTGTAAATTCAAAGTTATTGTAAAAATTGAAAAAAAATTGCTGCTATTTTCCCCATCTCTCGCAGAGCTTTGGAAAAGGATCTTACACAAATATTTTAAGTTGTAAATATTCCCTGGACCTCTACAATGTGACTTAAGAAGATGTACAATAATTAGTAAGAACGAAGGTGAACTAATCAGCACTTAGAAAGATGTAGTTAAACAATGATGTTATGGAAAAGAAGGATATATTAAAAAGTTGGCATGTGTAGAGGATGCCCCTATACTTTTCCTTCATTGGTACTGCAGTTAAAGACCGATTGCCATACCGTTATTGAAGTGCAACATGGATATCAATAGAGATTTGAGGCCATAGCTCTTGCAGGCATTCTGACATCTTAGCCATTACTTTCTTGAAATAGTTTATTCGGTCTGTAGATTAACCAGCCGATTACTGGGTCTAATGATAGTACTTTTATTGTCAAAATCATGTGGCTTAAAAAGGCTGGTTTCCCAAAATGTGCAGATCTGGATGTCCATGTTTACCTGTAGAGGATTGATAGCTACTATAATAACTTCATAAATACAGTATTTTATCATTGCTGTTAGCCTAGTTCATTTGGTAGAGGGCACACCGCGAATGTGTAGATATTGGGTTCGAATCTTATGTCTAGAGTATCTTTTCACAATTAATCGCTTCTAACCCTCTCTTTCCGAGGAAGTCTTTGTATATTTCTAATAAGAAACCTAGAAAAAGAGTATATTGTGTGTCGCTGTTTGCCAACTGATCTACTCCTTTCAAATAGAAATTTAAAATGTAAAATTGAATAGAATTTTTATTCCAATTGCAATGAATCGTCATCTTTTACTACCCTCATAATTGAAATGACATATCTACAACTAGTTTGGATTTTTAAACTTTCTAATAGGATGTGAGCAGAGGAAATTCCCCTAGTATGTAACATTTTTGACTCTGTAATGAACTTATGCAAGTGATTCATTTCGTAAAGATGTCAGAGATTCATAGTTCATGTGAGATAAAATTTTCCACAACACCGTTGCATGTGTTGGTTGTATTTTGGGACATGAGGACAAGAGACCAGTCTAACCGAAGTAAATAAGATGAAATGTTTGTCACAACTGAGATGTTGTATCTGAAAAGAAACGATACCTTATGTTATTCGACCGGAGTCATAGAATCTCTTCTTGAATGCATGATGCATCTTAAATGTACGTAAAGGTGTTCAGTCCAGAGGATACTCAAGCCTTCTGCATACACAACATATCATCAATCTCATCTGCCTTACTCTCTTACGCAACTTCACACAATAAATGATGTACATAAGAATGCAAATCCTTACAAATTTGATAGCAATTGTCATGGCAATAAGCGCTGTTTCCTTTTCGTCTTAATTAACTGCAATGGTAAAAGATTTCGAACTTTTGCTCATTGGCCTTAGCTGAAACTTGACACTGAAGAGTAACACCTCCCTTTTGTGCTGGACATACTTTTACGCCCTTTCCAAAGTGCTCGTCTTTGTTCGCACAAGTGGATTCTGCAAAGACCGCTGAGATTAGGTACACAATAGTCTTTGGGCCGTAGGGATAGCGCGTAACTGTCCCTGTTTTAGTGATGACAAACCTGTTAAGGAAAAGAATAAAATGAAACACGCTTTTTGACACAATATGACATGAAAAAAACAAACAACTATTGTCGATGTCAGTCTCGACTCTTCCCTCATATCGTCTACATCGATTCAAGGTAAAGCTACTCATAAAACAGTACAGGCATTAATCTACTTTTGTTAAATTGTATGGGGTAAATTTTAAAAGGGAATTTCCGATAATGTGAAAAGAACTAAACCTACATCCCATAGGAGGTTCTCTGAGACCAACGATTAAACATTTGGGCTTGTATGGTTGGCTACATAATTGATTCTACCTTCAAAGCAATTGATCCAGCCTGTAAATGTTTTAAATCTTGAATTAGCTTTTAATATGTCTATGCCAGTAAAATACACATAGATTTAATATCCCTATCATGATTTCCCTCTTCAGACTGTTGTTCTTCAATCCCCTCTTCAAGACTTATTGCTTTTCAAGTTCAAATACTCTATAAAACCCTCCACTTTCTTACTACACTCCCTAAAATTGGAGTGATGCAATTCTAATCCCTAAACACATAACCTGCATCAGGGTCCCTTTAACGTCAGTTAGACTCAAAAGGTAGCTTGAGAATACACGATAGGTAAAGTAAGGGAGAACGTACAACGCAGACGTCGTATGTTCTACAATGATAATGTCTACTGCCGTGATTCTTTTTCAATACAAGTAAGTCTGGACTATTTTTTAAGCTAGAAATTCTTACAAGATAGCAGGAAACTCGTGACCAATATAATGAAGGCAACAAATATTTTGAGAATACTTTTTGTCAATGGTTCATAGTTTTATATGAAGTCTTTTGAAGCATTTGGCTAGGATAGGAGCAATTTCATATCATCAGAAACCTACACTGAATACAGCATGAACTCGAAACTGTAGTACCAACAATCTGTTTAAAAATAATCTTTCCTCGGAGTCACTTTGCTATCAAAAAGTATTGTCACTGAGCTGGCCTACATTTTGCTCCATCGTTCGTCTATTTGCAAGTTTGCTATTTCTTCCCAGTTCGCTTCTAATGTAAACACTTTATTTAATTACCATATATTATAGCTAAAGCTTGCAAAGGCATGACATATCACCCTGAATAATATTATTATCTCTTCTTTCCCGACAATGATACAAAGAAATCAAATATGTAAAAGTGAATTGCAGAAAATGTCAACTTCATACTATAACACTAGCAGGAGTAACATGCAAACATAAAATAATATTCTCCCAAAAATAACAGCTTAGATGATGGCTTGAGTATAAACAAGGGATCATGGGTAACATTCACCACGTGAAATTTGCAATAATCCCAGGAGTATTTTTTATGTGATGAAAAGCATAATATTTTCTCAGGTGATGCATTCGGTCACTCTTCGCAAGTGTTTCTCTTTCCGAAATTGATCAGATCTGCTACTGTCGCCAGATCTGAAGCAAATATTTCAAGTCCAATTTCTTCAATTACCAGAGTTTCTTTGATATCTTGACATGGATTACCATTTTAAAAATTCTGTTATGTTGTTTTGACATTTAGTCCTTTAATACCAATCTTATAAAGTAAATAAGATACTGCCAAGAAGAAACTCTCATGTATTTAATTTCAACTTAGTCTAAACTCCACGTCAATATTGAATATCTAGGCCAAACGTTTTCAGATATTAATAAATACACTACATAATATGCTAGAAATGGAGTTCAAGTTACCAGATAAATCTTTCCATGTCATATGTCCTCTTATAAGTATCATACAAGTGCTGCCAAGAGAAATGCTTTCTTATTAAAATTCATTGCTTAAGAGATTTCTAGAATGATGGAAGAGAAATTAGATTCAGACTCCGAGAGCAATATGTTTCTATTTATTGCTTACTATTTCCTATTACATACTATAATTGATGTACCGATTTATGTATTATTAGTAAGGTAGAAAATATATGAGGATACAGGGCAGGCAAAAAAGAGGGCCGGGGCATAGCCCCCCACGTTTCTGCTAAGTTTGATTTGAAGCATGTATAATAGATTCATTGACACATCCATTTCCCCCCCACCACTAAAACCATTTCGCCGGCCCTGGATTATGTAACAACAGACACTGCATCCGTCATTATAAAGCTGGGTGTTTGAAGTCGCTTTATTGTTTGTAAGCCATTTTACTGTTTCGATGTAATAACAATTAGTTACTTGACTAAGTGTAACAGCAAAGGCAACAAGAAAAACCATATACCTTGGTTGACCATTTTCATGTTATAATCTGTAGGCAATATCAACACTATTCCGGACCTTAAACACGGGATGATGTGACGCATAGTGATTCAGCTTAATAATGATTTCTACAAATTCATCGACATCTTGTAGGATAATAGAGAGAAAAAAGCACTTTAAAGGTTATCTAGTACCAGTCTTACTTGTTCAACCAACACTATCATAAAAGAATACACCTGGCTATACGTTATTAGAATAATTGATGATTTCTTCATCGGCACAATTGATGCTTTGGCTAAACGTTGTTGTACCTTTTCTATTACCTTAGTAAAACAATTGACCCTCAAAATGCCTTATTATACAATAGATGTAAATGTTTTTTTACCTGTTTTTTCCAGATCCTTTAAAATCTAGATTCATTTTGTTTTCTGCTGCTCGTAGTCCAAGCTTAAATATTTTATCTGTTTCTTTGTCTTTATCATCCAAATCTCCTACTTTCCCTGGAGACACATTCCCTTTTATCAATGTTACCAAAAGGCACAATAACAAAACGCGCAATGAAATAGTCATCTTCCAATCACCGGAATAAGAAACGTTGTGTGCTCTTTAGTTTCCAGAATAACAGACTACAAAAACACTTTTTCAATGTGGTTCCTATACGTTGCTTCTGTTTTTTCTTCTCGATAAAGATGAAGTAGAAAAGAGGTCAGCCATCTGGGCAAACTAATGCTGTACCGATGCCCTCTTTACGGTAAACAACTCTTCATCAATACAAAGAACACTTGATTCTTTATTCAATGCAGCTTATTGCACTCACGATCTGCTTTGTTTTATGTTGTATTTTGTCCAATCTACGTACTACATTGATTTTGGCTCTCAATATTGATACTGCACTATATAAGAAATTATAGTGGATAGGTAAAGGTTAAACTGCATTATTTTGAAGTTCATTGGATCAGTTGATTTGATGGCGATTCCGAGATCCCTGAATCCATACGTTATTCGTCTTAGTCTAATAACTTCTAATTGCATATAAACACTTTGTCAAAACTTAATGATACATCTTGGAGATTTTTGTGATGATGTTAAAACTAGGGACAGTAGATAATTATTGGATTAAAGAAACATTGAAGATGTATTCTTATTATTCGCTTTTGATGATGTTACTCGAAGCTTCTTTTTCAAATCTCTTCTTTCCATTCCATTGATAGCATTTCTGTCGTTGCTAGAAAGCAATTTTCCTGATCTTTTAATTGCCGTGTAGGACCTTCGTCCTCCGCCATGAAAACTTGTGTTTTCTATCACACTTCAAAGTAGGTAATACCATCCAATTGTTTTTAGAATAATTAAAAATCTTGTAATGCAAACAAATAGCTCCTAGTTAGTCTCCTGGCAGTTTTTAATAGGCTTGAGTATTTCTATTGATGTTCAGTGCAATTTTAGCATCTTCATCATTGATAGTATCTACTGACGTCTTGATAAATCGGAAGATAGGTCTGCTTATAGTTCTTGACACATCCAAGGTTTGTGTAACTATCTTCCCAAATTCCATGAATTCTCGTGTTATTTACGGCTCAATTTGTGGTCCAAATATGTTTATTCTTTGCGTTGATGCTGCTTCTTCTGCGTTTTGTGCAAATTATGACCATTTATGCTCTTTCTACTAGTTTCGTCGGTAATCCTTCTCTTCGGGAACAAGTAGCCCCTTATTCTGGAGTGGATTTGTAGGCAGTAATGTACTTGAAAGAGAAACGTCTGAAGATTTTAAAAATTGGCAAGACCTTATTCATATCTATAAATAAGAAGTACACTTCAGACTGTCTTCCATGAATGTGTGTTGCAGGCCTTGCATGTTATGCGGTGACCTATTCAAATAACTTTCCTCTTTTGAATTGCCACCTTTTTCATTGTTAATCTTCACTTTCTGTCATTCTATGATTTAAATTTAAAGCTAATTACCTAAGGCAGGCTTTTTGTACCTATTTTACATCCTAGTCCATTTTGTATGTCCCACAAATCCATAATTTATCTACATATGAAATAAAGTTGCCATGTTTGGGAAGATACACCATCTCGCTATTTGGATGCCCTAGATCAAATTCAAAGACAGGTCTGCAACTCAGTTGGCCCCTCTTATGATTCAGCCCTCTCAACGTTTGTCACATCAGCGTCATAACATTAACCCTAGTTTCATCTGCCGTTATTGCTACTGTAACTTCCTCGATAACATTTTGTCATCCTAAATCAGACAGTGCCATTTCGTTGCATTACCTACTGATCCTATTACTCTTCTACAGCTCAAACTGCAAGACTCTGTAACTCACCTTGATCTCATTGCTTTTCCAGTTCTTATGACCTAAACACAATCAAGTCTAACACGTACTCGTTACTCTAAATCACTTCTTCTCAACATATACTAAGTGCTTTTACGCATTCTTTGCACCTTCTTCATTATCAAAAGGATGTACGATTCCTTAATATACAACTATTGATTGTTTTTCATATTTCTTATTGTCATTCTTATAATTACTAGTTATGCCTAACATTTTCCATCCTTGCGTTCTCAACTCTTACAATCTAGGACACTGATATGAGGATATACGAGGATGCATCGTGCTCTCTGCGAAAAAAGAGAAGCACACTTCACGACATGTGCAATCTTACCACAATATAATGTTAAGATCTTGATTATCCTCCAAAGTGACCAGATATACACCAGCAGATACGACGTTGAACAGGAACACAGTTCAGTATCACACATCAAAAAACGATTGGAGAGTGAATGATCCATACCTCAAAAGTACCTGCACAAAGTTAAACATAAGAAGACACGAAGATTCCTCATGGTAACACAGAAATTGAATACATCAGCATTGTTCTGCTATAATAATAATAATAATTTTTCAAACTCATTTATTTATTGGTAAAGGAAAAACAATACAGCCGGATACTCTCTAATGATAGGCATATCCAAAC